>VZTL01052909.1:787-42802 GCA_013400535.1 Scopus umbretta | reverse complement strand
AGGGGAGGAAAGGAAAGGAGAGGAGAGGAAAGGAGAGGAGAGGAAAGGGAAGGAGAGGAAAGGAAAGGAGAGGAGAGGACAGGAAGGAAGGAAGAAAGAAAGGAAGGAAGGAAGAAAGAAAGAAAGGCAGGCGGAGGGGGGGGGGGAGAGAGAGAGAGAAACCTTTCTCCCAGTGCAATGGTTTTGGCTTTTTACAGTTTTGGATGACTGAAGAAGGAAATGCCTCTATCAGAAAGCTGTCTCCTTGTATAAATTGAGTTATAGCTGCTGGATGTGTGGCAGAAATGTGAAAAAGTCCTTCCAGACTCCCTGGGGCCCCAGGCTGTTCCCACGGGTTTTGCTCCTCATCTGACGGTAATGTCATCCCACAGCCATATGGGATGCACGCCTCCTCCCTGTCCCACCCTATGCCTGCCTTCAGCAGCCAAACTCCTCGGGGCTAGAGCCTTGCGTATGGGTGATGCTGCTGCACCAGCTGCCATCGGCATGGTGTTGCTGTGGGTGGACAAGCCGCCAGGCTGCAGACCCAGATAAAACACAAGCTGTGTTCCCAGGCTGAGTTTCTGGATGCTGCTCCAGTGGAAAGTGGAAAGGGATGGGCAATTACCTTAACAGGGTGTGCACTGGTTTCTGGTGGGAGGAGGAGATATTGTACACCTCTTCTCCTGTAGTGTGGCAAGCCTGTCTTTGAGGAAGGAATGTATCCTGAGCTGAAGAGACAGCAAAGGGAGGTTTAGTCCTGATGACCAGAAAACCACAAAACAAAATGGCTTTTCATCAGCACCATGCTCCTCGCTCCTTTCCTTTGCCAGCCTTTTGCTTACACCAGGTCCGGCCTGGGATACCTGAAGCTTTTGTGCCCTCAACAGGCATCCAGCCACTGTGGGGCACAACCAGTCCCCAGAGAGACGGGAGCAGATAGGCACCACAGAGGGACATCTCCATCTCACACTCATCTGCTTCCTGCTTGATTCCTCCTCTACAGGAGACCCAAGCAGCCTCCAGCACCCCAGGGGAGTCTGGCACCAGAATTTCACTTCCCCAGGCAGGGGTGTCTGTCCCACAGGCCTTGTGGGTTGAAATTTCTCCAAAAAGAATGAATGTTTTTCTTTTTCAGATGTTCTTGGAAAACAATGCAAGGCTGACTTACAGAAACTCTATTAAACATTTTTTGTTCATATTCTCCCCAGCGAATATCTGGACTCTCTTTTTTTCCCCTTCTCCATTCTCCACCATCACCTTCTCTTCTCTTCTTCCTCATCCCCATCTCTGTTTTTAATTTTCACCTGTTTCTTAACTTCTCCCTGCAGCAATTTTTGAGAGCAATTCTTCTTAACAGGTAAGATAAGATAAATTAAAAACCACCACCACCACCACCACCACCACTAATAATAATAATAATAATAATAATAATAATAGGAAGAAGAAGAAGTAGTAGTAAAAAGGACTGTCCCCTTATGCAGATGGCTAACTGGAACAAGATGAGAAAAAGGACAATATGCATTTTGAACTGAAAAGCAGTCTCAGGTTCTTGGTAGTCCTGTGTTCAAGCGGTTTTTGTGACTGGCTCCCAAGACAGCGGCAGTGACTAATCCTGCCATAGCCAGGCCTTCTGTGGCCCAGCTCAATCCAATGTGTGTCACATCCCTCTCTAGTGCTTGGGCTGCCCAAAATGACAAATGTAGCCATAAAAAATATCCTTTCTGCTCCAATAGAGGAGATCTGAATCCTAGAAGCAGGTGTGAAACCAAGCGAAGAGCTTTTCTTTGCCACACTGTCTGGTCAGACTCCCTTTCACACATAGAGCTGTAGCACAGAAGATCCCACCCAGAAAGGGCAAAGCCTCTGCAGATCTTCCCAAGCACCTGCTGCTTGTCAGGCTCCAAAGGAGGAACTCGAAGGAAAAGCAGCTCAGCTACCATGATGGTCCAACCCAGGTGGACTCCCTTTCATGAGAGACCACGGCCTGATGATATGGCTTCAGAGCTGTACAGGCAAAGCTGATGATGAGGGAAGCTGTACTAAAGACGCATGGGGTGCTAGGAAGCAGTTTTGGTTTTATAAGTGTAACTTTGGAGAGGATTGCTCCAAAAACATGTGCTTGTGCAAATAAAAGGAGGCACTACTACCTACCTTTAGCACCTCAGTTCTTCCACATCCCTGAACCGTTCAAGACCAAATGCAGCAAGGCCAAAATCACATTGTTGAGTGTCCTGACCAGGAGCAGTAACCACTCTGTGTTCTCAGAGAAGCCACAAAGGCATGATCCTTCCAACACTGGCCTAAACAATGGATAGCAGATGAGGCTACGTAGCTTAACAGTCGCATGTATCCATGGCTTAGCCACTCCAAGTACTAGGGCAGAGGTGGTTGTTGATGCTGCTCCCTACACATACAGCATCCCAGACACTTACCCCTCTGAGGTGTCATTTACCACCTCTACTATTGAATAGCAACCTCAGATGATGTTTAGGGACTTCCTTTGGCTTTTGTGCCAGAGAATGGAATGAGTGAAAGTGTGGTGATGGCATTTCTGGGTGATGCCTACCACCAGAGGTTTGTATGGTGTCTCTTCTATGGCTCCGTCTCTCCTCTTACAGCCTCAGAGTCTTCCCCACCAGAGCCATAAATGTTGCCTTACAGTTACTAAAACATAAGCGGGTCACAAAGAGTTTTCAGTGAGGAAGGATTAGGTTTCTTCTGTGTAGTTTAGGTAATATTTTTTCATCCACAAAGCGATGGATGAACACAGCTGTTTCCTGCTGAGATCCATTACCAGTCCCTAGCTGTGCTATACCATACTTGAGGACAGCAAATGGAAAAGTTTGCCATATCCACCACAGAGGAGCAGGGATGCTGAGTCAGGTGGATTGTCAGTACCCAGATTAACCTCTCAATGACCGCAAAACTCCCTGCAGTATCCTTGATGGTGAGAGCAGGACAGCTTTAGACCTCACCTATCTTCTTCTTTTTCCCTTCAGGATTTAGCTTTGTACATACCAAGGATGATTTGTTCTGTAAGAGGTTTATTCCCATTCGGTAAAAACAGCTGCTAAACTTACAGTCAGGTTCCAAACCAGATGCTAAATGTCTCCCCCTGCTAATGTCTCTGCTTCCACGAAAACCCTCTTTGCCTTCCCCAGTGCCGTGTAGACAGCTCTGAATAAAACAGTCAGCTCCTCTTTGCTCTCCCGTATTTAAGGTTGAATGGAGAAATCTTTAAATTTGTCCCCATCACACACTCTGTGACCCTGCTTCTTGAAATAATGATTATTAGTCTACCAGGAGACAGTGGAGTCTTAAGAGTTTAAGGTTGAGATTTTTAAACTGTCTAAACACCTTGAAAACACCACTAAGTGGCCATCTTCACTCTTAACTACTGAAATGTGTTTAAAAACAGGACTGAAAACACTTGTGACTTTGGCAATTTATAACTTGTGGGTTTTTCACCTCTCCTGTAAAAAGTGTGGTACCTAATGATTCCCAGGCAGGATACAGGGTTTGACTTGAAGGTGGAAGACTACGCTTTACTTCTCTATATAGTCCTTAAGCCAGTGCCAGCATGACTGCTTACTTCATGAGGCAATAGAGGACTCCCATGAGTATTCACAGGCTAGGGACTACTCTGCTTTGGCAATCTGTCATGCTTAAGTACTGGGTTTATCAAGTGGCCCAAGGGATGGGAGGATATCAACATTGCTCCTCATATCGGCCTCTCATCTCTGGGCCTCAGTTGCTCTGTCTGGAGAAAGAAATTCATGTTACTCCTGTTTTCAAAGTCCTACGAGACCTACCATCCCCCTAGGAGGGAAAGGGTTTATTTTTCAGCAGTTATGTCAAAGGCTGACCATTGCTTATTCATAGGCGTATTGTTTCTTTCAGACCTAATACTGCAAAGGCCCAAGTTGCAGAGTTAATCCCAGGACTGATTTTCTCCCAAGTTTGCAGACGTTCAGCATAACCCGTGCCACCGGTTTTCTGGAGCTTCCAAGGGGTCGATTAACATCTCAGTTTATTTTTTTTTTTTCCACATTTTTAAAAAATCACTGAAAAATCAATTAAATATATCTTGGGAGTATAACAAAATCCTTTTGGAGCCCTCAGAATAAGTGTTGTGAGGTCCATAGATCTTACTTGAACTTCCTGCAGAGGTTTTTTTTTTGAGGAACCCAATACAGTTTCTTAGCTGAAAGTTCATCAGAACTGTCAGTTACCTTAGGATGTTTAGGATGCCAGGATGTTTATCAGCAGGACACCTTGGATACTCATATACCTCTCTGAATTAATTTCATAAACCATCCATCATATTCCTATGACCAATGTTTAAAAAACCTGGAGTCTGCAGTTCACTGGACTCTAACCCTGCACCTTGCTCTGTCTTGCACATTGAGTTATCTCAGATGACTCTATCTAAAACTTACACATCTCCTATGGGTGAACTTTGTCTCACTTAACTTTAAGGGTGAGAGTCAGCTTCAGATGCAAACAGCTAAGCTTTAGAGTCTGTGAGGCATGGGTCTTTACATGATCTGGGTGTCCATTCCCTTGCCAAATCCAACAAAGACATAAAACTACTAAAAACCACTTCATGTCACCCTAAAGTAGACTCCAGCATTTTGTGAGCTCTGGGTTTCATTGACTTTAGTGATGAGAGCTTCACAAACCCACATGCAGGCCTGTTTGCATGTCCATCCTTGTCTATAGTATTGCAAATGCCACTGAACCGTCTTTCTTTAAACAGCTAAATTCCTCTCCCCAGCTTGGGTATTTTTAACGTACAAGTCTGCACCTGAGCTAGGTGTCCTGGCTCCCTTTGCAGGCGACTGAGATTGAGCCAATATCATCAGTGGAGTTTAAGCTGTCATTCAACTGATGAAAAGTGGATGTCATCTCTGGAAGAGATGAATCACACTAAATTTCATTGCCCACACTAACTGTCTCTTCTGATAAAGAGAGCTGAGGATGATAACGCTCAGAGACAGATTCTGTGCTGTAATCATTGGATACCATCCCTGTACAATTGTCTAGACTCCTTCCACAATCACTGACAAGACTGACACCTACATCTCCATCTTAGTTGCTTCACACCATGAGGACACCCATCCTCTTTCTAATGGCTGCAGAGGGGACGTAGACACTCTGCCTTTGCACATCTCACATAGACAACCTGTTAATTTGCTTCAAGCCATGGGATACCACCATCACCAGAGTCAATTAGAGCTGGTCACACACAAAAACTGGCCTTCTACCAATGGCTCCTGCAAGTATGTGAGGAACCCCAGAGATGCCATATGTAGATTGAGAAGTACCTGTCTGTGGAGGCAGATTTCACTTGCTCTGTATAGTTTTGTTCCGATACTTTAGAGCCCAAAACTTGCTGCAGTCTACAGAGGTGAATGAAGGTGTAGAGGTATGACACAGCTGGATCTTCTGTTGTGTATCTCAGCACCCTTCCACCAGCAGAATCACCGTCCTGCGGGATGGGAGGTACAGGCTGATTACCAATAACCTTTGAACTCACCACAGGAGAGGAAAATTAAGAAATATACATTGAGGGAAGAACTACTTTGATTCATGCCAGCTGCAGATTGGTCCCACCCCAGTCCTGCACGTGCCCATAGAAGCAGAAGATGAAGCAACCGTTGTGAAAGATTCAGTAAAGGACTATAAATGCATATTTGTTTATTAAGAGTTCCCTTTAGCTTTGCCATCAAATCCCTCTGCAAAAATACTCCTGTTGTTCTCCTCAGAGGGATTTTTTTTTTATCCCTTTCTCCATGAAAAATTGAGAAATATGTTGTGTGAAATATCAAGACTAATTAGACCAAATGGCGCTCAGATCTGTTGCTGGCTTTCTGGAGGATTGCTGACAGCTTAGGAGACTTTATTTTTCTTTCTTTTTAACTAATTATGAACAATTCTTCACATATTTGAAAATTCCTATGGACATCTTAATGAATAAGGGATGGCTGTGGGAATGGAGAAAGTGCGAAAGCGTGTGTTTGTGCTGTGTGTGGAAGGGTGTGGGTTCGAGAAAGGGACATGTCTTCATGGTGGGCATGCTTCCGAATGCACAGCACATGTGGGGAGCAAAGCACGCTTGGAAGCAAAGGGCTTGCTGTCTGCAGCTGTAGCATGGTCGTACGGGAAGGGAGGAGTGTCTGCTTTGTAAAGGGTGTGCCTATGTTGTATGCGTGGTTTGGTGAAATAAGCAGTGGTTAGGGCAGCGTTTTTGAGGGTGGGGGGTTTGAGCTGTTTCTCTTGCAGTGCGAGGGAGGGTTTGCAGGAGGAGGTGTGGATGTTGCCTCAAGCATGGGGGAGAATGAGGGATTGGGAGGCAAAGCTGGCTGGCTGTAAAGACAAGGGCTGTGGGGTGGCCAAGACAGTGAAAGCCCAGAATGCGCAGCCAGGGCTGGTTCATTTGGCTGAGGATGACAATAAAAAAGCCAGGAGTGGCTGCAGAAGGGACGGATGCTGAAATCATGGAGAGCAAAGCTCCTGGGAGGGCTGCTGAGCTGAGAGAGCACCTCAGAATAGATGATGAATCCTCCCTTTCTTTCCATGGTTTGTGTCTTGTGAGTAAATCTCTATGCCACACTGAATCCACAGAGATATCTTAATCCCATATTGGTGCCCAAAAGAGAGGGCTGCTAAACTGAGTGCCTCATAGTGGCCCAGCTATGGAGGGGTGCTTCAAAACATTGCAAGCAAATGCAGAATGCCACTGCATTGTCCCCTTTCCATTATGCCAGACCTTGCAGGGTGTAAAACTCCACCATATCTCTGACCAGAGATGGGTTTGTGCGAATCCGTGGTGTGAGATGAGAGAATCCAAACCTTGTCTCCAACTCACAGACGTCCCTCAGCAGCAGGATCTGAGCAGCACCCTTGTCAAGCCTGGACTTCACCATCTCCTACTTCTTTTTGGTCAAGTCCTGGACCCTCTCTGCTAGTCTACCAGGCTTTCATCTGAGTGTTTCTTCTCCTTCCCTTTTTTTTTTTTTTGGCTGCTGTTAGTTCCCTGCACACTGAGCTGACAGCTACATTAACAGACCTGAAAATACCATAGCAGAACTAAAGCAATTATTGTAATGTAGCTTTAACAGGGGCTGTAATGAGAGAGAATTAAAAATGTGCCAGTCTCATCGCAATTTGGTGTTCCCATGACCTTCCAGGGATACTGTCAGATGAGGACCAGCATCCCCTCTGCTGTTCCCTTCTTTATTTTGTCACAATAAGGAAGAAGCAGGGGGGAAGGGAAAAAATAACCCCAAACCACCAGTCCTTCCTGCAAGGCTGTCTGTGGTTCACAATTACTCTGATACAGAAGGGTAGAGAAGTGTTAATCAATCAGGGAATAAAGATCATCAGTCCCTAATCCATTCACACCAAATCTGCCTAGTAGACCCCACCACCGTTAAGGTGAAATCTGGGATATAAAGAGCCCACTGGTGCAGGAAAGTGATATGGGTCTGGGAGATGGCCTTTGAATGAAGCTTGTGAGAAAAGGTGCTACATGACAGGGCAGGCAGCACTATCAGCAGGAGGATAAGGTGCGAGAGATGCATGAGAGCACACCAGAAGCAACACCCTGCAAGTGAAAACCAGAAACACTTTCTTAACGGCAGGATAAAAATGGGATAAAACAGGTGTTAAAAGAGGTTCTTTTGGTTCCTCAACCAATGCCTCACCAGGATGCAGTCATGTCACATCTCTACAGGTCTGAGAGAGGGAGCTGAAGTCCCACAGCCCCCATATCTCAGCACCACTTTGCTTCTAATTGTTACACTACAGGCTGTTTCCTTTCCCTGCAGCCTCCACTGTCCTCCCAGCTTAAGCCCACCATGCTGACATGTGAATCATTCAAGAAAGGTCCCACCAGGGTGTCACAACCCTCCTCATGCACATCCATGCCCTTCCCTGCCTGGTGCAGCCCAGGTGCCTCCATCCATCCAGACCTAAATTAGAGAAACCAGCAGTGCAAAGGACCCATCTGAAAGTACAGGTTGTCAGTGCTTTACCTCCACATCTCCACTCTTCTCCACTTCTCCACTGTGTGTGAAAGTGCCCTGAACAGTAACACTATCACCTTATCTCCTTCTCCAGGTGACAGGCTTTCAGAGGTCCACAGTAGGTACAGGTAATTCTCCTTTCACTACCTCAGAGCAGACGGATGGTGCAGCATGGCTGGGGGAACTCCATGGTTGAGCCACGATGACGCGTTGCTTCATCAACTCAGAGTAGGCTGAGAAGCTGCCAACAAGCAACAAGTCCTTGGCCTTGATGCTCCTAGCCACAGGTGTGCAGGAAGCCTTTTTGTCACCAGGTCTTGGTGTATGCCATGCTTCATCTAGGAGAGCATGACTATGACCACTGCAAATCATCAGGCCTAATGGCTAGAGCAAAACAAAGCTTTTTAGTGAGAGATGAAGTGATGCAACAGATTGTCTCTGTTTCTGAAGTCATTGAACTAAGCAGCACTTATAAAACATGCTATAATTAGACCTTTCTAATCCAGTCAAAATATAAGCTTTGTAAAGGTAGGAAGGGTTCCCTATTTCATGTGTAAATAGGCTGTTGTGGAGAAGCCAGGTGAGTGTTTCAGCAGCGACCAGACTAGCATGTGCCATCAGCATTAGCAGATGCAGGGAGGCTCAGTCATTTGTTTGCAAGGCCCAGGAGGATTAGCAGACTCAGAAAGCCGGATTTCAGTCTGGAGGTAGATGCAGAAGGTCTGTCCAGGATTGCATTCTGGGGCCAGAAAGTTTTAGGGTGTAGTTTTATTTTCAGCAAAAAACTTATGCCAGCCCCTTAGAACAAGATGGATTTTTGCATTTGCCTGTCATGCTGCTGAGGGAAGCTGTAGCTCTGTCTGAGGCAAGATCAGGCCAAAAAAAACCAAACCTCTGAAAATGAGAACCGTCTTGCAACTTTTTAGGCAAGTCAAACTGCTTGAAAACAGCAAGTTAAAGTGGGTGGTCAGGAAAGGGATGGCAGGGAGAGCATTATACCATCCACCAGCTCAGCAATGAGTGTTGGAGGCTTGCACATCCATTAAGAGATGGAGTCTCCACTGATAAATATCTGCAGGTTGTGCTTTGGTAGTAGACCTCAGCTATACATGTTAGTGTGACATCTCACTGACTGTAGTCCTCTACAGGGCATCCCCTGGGCTTTATAGCAGGACAGCAAGTGTCAATCCTCTATAATGTTCTTCTTCTATAAGATATCTGAAAGGGAAAGGAGGCTGAAGAAATTGTTAAACTAAGGAAGAGAGTAGGAGGAGGCTGTTAGCACGTGGCAAATTCTGATGTGTTATGTGTTACTCCGTGCCTTCTTTCTTTAGGATATCACAGGACCAAAATGTCAGGAAAATATATTCTTTGAAAGCAGGCTTCTGTGGTCATCATTAAAAAGGGCTGTGGGAAGTTGTGGCAAAGGGAATGAGCCCAAACACAAAATGCAGTGAAAACCAGTCTGGCTTTCAATTACGTTATGGAACTAAGGTGAATGGGCCTCTGAGCCCAGCAGTTAACAAGAAATATTCTTTCTTCTTTAATTTCTGACTCTGGAACAATTTGGAGACAACAGCCCCAGCAGAGTTCAAACCAGTTCCTCTGGTACCTGCCTATATTTAGAAAAGCAGTGGATGTCAGACAGCCCACCTGGCCTGGAGGTCAGAGGAGTTGTAAAGCACTTTTCTAAATGTATCACCAAGTGCCGTCTGAGATGCCCTGGGGTATCTGAGGCTGGAAGATATGGCACAGGACCAGCTGGAGAGCTGTGCCCTTCTGGGCTAGAAGTAGAGGCCAGGAAGGACACCCTGGGGCATCTTAAATGGCACTCAATGTCTGTGGCAACTGGATCCCACCCACTGCATTACAGCCATGCTAAAGTGCAGCTGGTTGTCTCAATGAAAGCCTTCATCCATCTCTATCTGTTTTCTGCTTTCTTCAGTCCCATTGATAGGATAGGTGAACTTGCCTCTACAGCAATGTGCAGCATGGAAGGAACAGTGATCCAGAACTTGAGGTCCTGCTGGAGACAAGAGTGGACTATGTGCTGACATGCTGTGCTGTCCTTTATCATTACAACCAATCACATTGATCAGCATCCTGTGCATAGCCATAAGGCAGAAAAAGCCCATACCTTATTTCCAGACTTGCTATGCTGGTAGCTACAGGAGCCTGGATTTCCCATCTTGATCCCTTGCTGTCCCCATGGGATTGGCTCAAGTGGAGCTGCTTCAGTCTGGGCAGCTGGTTGTGGACCTTGCCTGCCATGCTCAGGTGTCGGCAAGCGTTGTGATCATGCTGGAGATGTGTGTATGTGTTTCTTTCTAGATCCACTGTTCTTCCCCATCAGACCTGCATGTTGCAGTCCAGATCCTGGCATTGGCCCCTACAGGGGTGACTGTTTATCACTCACTCCAGGCATGCACATGCTCCTTTCTAGATACCGGTGTCATCCATATAATAAAGCTTTATTCATAGAATAATAAAATAATTTAGATTGGAAGAGACTTCCAGAGGTCATCTAGTCCAATCCCTTTCTCAAAGGGGGAGAGGATTTTTCCAGACAAACACACATTGTTTTTGAGACCCTTCTGTGTTCAGTTTTAGTGCCATGATTGGTCCAGCACAGACCCTTGCTTAATTGTGGGGTAGAGACTCCTCTGTCTTGCTGGCAGAAATGGATCAATACTGGGTAGCAGGACATTCTTATGACACCAGCAGCTATGGGAGAGTCAACTTTAATGAAGTCTTTTAATCGGATTTGTTGAACATACAAATAAGGTCCTAATCCCACTTCCTCCCAGAAGCCATGAATGACTTGCAGCTCACTCAATATGATTTTGGCCATCATTAGCAGAAGGCCATGGACTTTGCACTGACACAACACCACAAGGTCTCAGGACATCTCTGGGCGTGCTGTACTGTGAGCTGGGTGTCCCTGTGATCACAAGTGTCCCGTGGCCAAGGGCCCCGTGCCCGACCTGCCTGAGCTCAGCACTGGGGACACCCGGCATGGCCAAGGGCTGCCACCCCGGGCAGGCACTGCCCAGCAAACACCAGCCCTCTGCGTGCCCGGGCTGGGCGCTGGGCAGCTCTGCCACCCGTGCTGGGGACCAGGGAGAGGGGAGCAGGCGGTGGGAAGAGAGGGGATGAAGATACCCCTGGGGTGACCCAAGAGCGAGGAGGAAGAAACCCCACCATGGACATCACAGTCCTCTGAGGGAAGACCTCAGCGTGATGAAGACTGCAGCGAGACAGCCCTCAAGTTTCTCCTGTACAACGCTGGTGCCTTCAGCTGTAGGGCCTGGAGGGGTGCTAGCAGGGTGAGCATCACACCAGAGAAAAGGGAAGTTATTCTGTGTAATGATTTTGCCTTTATTCTTAATGATGCTTTTCTGTGTTACTTTGGACTTTGAGTGTTAGTATTACCGTAACCAGACTAATAATAAGTGTTATATTTTGACCCAGCTGTTAACACTGTAATTAGGCTAACAATAAGAAGTGTGTTTTTTTTCTTATAGATATAGTGTGTCCTTTTTATTCGTAACAAGATTTCGAGGGTCATGAAATAGAGTGGCACTGAACCTGCAGAGCCTCCTCTCTGATCAGCCACTTTCTGTTTTGGTAAATGACACGCAAATACAAATCACAGGCCCAGTCTTGTTTCCAGTTACTCTTTGCGATCCTCTGCAAAAATGGCATATTATTTTCTAGAAGGCTCAAGCAGAGTTGGGTACAATGTTTGCAAGTTTGTGTCCTTTAAAATAAAAATCCTATGATTGAGGGACAAAAATGCAATGAGAAAGATTGGATCAAGATACCTTACTCATTAAAGTCAGGAAATAGTGTTATCTGAAAGGTCTTAACTCTCAGTCCAAAAATAAAATGTGCCTTTTCCTCTCCCTTTTATTTCTTCACAAGCCATTACATCAGTGCTTGCTGCTTCAGGAGTGATCTTGACGAACCTTAAAAATGTTGCAGACACCATAACTTTATCGGGATTCCCTGCTCAAAAAATATCTTAGCTGAGGACTAAGTGTGCTGGGCATTGAAACCACTCAGCTGTGTGCTGTAGCTGTCAAACAGACAGCACAGATTTGCTTTCAGGCCTCTATTTTTGAAAACAAAAAGACTTTTTTAAGGAAGAGCATTGCCAGCTGGTTGTGGGGGTGCTCTTTCCCCTCCACCCAGGTCTGGTGAGGCTACATCTGGAGGGCTTCCTCCAGTCTGGGCTCTCCAGTCCAAGAGAGACATGGACATACTGGACAGAGTCCAGGAAAGGACCACAAGGACGATGAATGGATTAGAGCATCTGGTATATGAAAGAAGCCTAGAGACTGCAACCTGAAGGGAAGTCTATCTTAAGGGGATATTATCAATGTGTATAAATGCCTGATGGGAGGGTGTAAAGAAGACAGACAGACTTTTCTCAGTGGTGCCTGGTGAACAGGAAATAGGCAACGGGCAAGAATTGAAATACGAAAAAAATTGTGTTTAAAATAATAATACTAAAAAAACATTTTTCTTGTGAGGGTGGTTGAACACTGGAGCAGGTTACTCTGAGAGGCTGTGGAGTTTCCACCTCAGGTAATACTCAAAGCCCAAGCAACCAAGGTACTGATCAACCTGCTCTAGCTGACCCCACTTTGAGCAGAATGGTTGGACGAGATGATCTTCAGAGGTGCTGCCAACCTCATCTATTCTGTGGTTCTCTCCTCCTCTGCTATTGCTGGAAGGCTCTGTGTGCCCTGGTCTCTGGGGTGGAAAGGTAATGCTCACAGCCTGCTTAACCCGAAGCCCACTATTACCTGTGCAGATAGTGCAGTTTGTCTGCAAATATCAGTTTATTGATTTGAGACGATCGCCAAGAAAAATCCAATCAGAAAAGTGTGTTAGGTTTCCCAGCAGCCTTGGAGAACGGTGGCACAAAGCCACATTCATAGTATACAGCAAGGACTAGACATAAGCAGGGAAATCACACTTTTAGAGTTAGATTATCAGACTTGTAAGGAAGTTCCGGCATCTCTACGTTCATTGGGGAATGGTTGAGCTGAAAAACTAGAGTTATATCCCAAACCATAACCTAAAGGCTGAATCATCCATAGAGCAAGATAGGTGACAGCAGAAAAGTAGCCATGCACAGCTGGTAGAAGTCATTAGACAGGTGGTATCCCTGTGATGTCCAGAAATAAGCGGTATCATACAGAATCTAACAAGGTACTATTTGGAAGAAGATCTCTCTCTGAGAGGGAGTTACTTTGATGTTAACTAGTTCCTTAATACATTTCCATCTTTATGCCACCTGAGACCTGCACAGCCATGCTTCAAACACCTACCCAGCTGGAAATAAGCTGAAAACCAACAGATCTTTTCCATTTATAAAAGCACTTTTCTAAATACACCTGGGGTAAACACCAGAGAGGTTGAAGAGGTACTTAAGAAAAATGGCAGTGCTAACATGAGTAAAAATTAAGATGAATAGACCAAGAATTATTTTAGGGTGGGAATTAGTAGAAAAACTCTCACCATCTCCTGTAGATCAGCCTCCCTGTAGGGCCAGTACAGACAAGAAGCAGTAGTATTAAGATGTCTTCTAATCACTTGATGTGATGGAGTGAATGCGACTGGGAAGAAAAGGTCCTGACGATGCAGTATATCCTAGTCCAGATTACAAGGATCATTTTCTAGAAGAACGGCAGGAATGAGCTCATTTCTGCAAGAGAAACTCCAACCAACCCGCTGGTTAACAAAAGCTGTGACTTGGACTCTAAGTACTCCTGAAGCTGTAGACAGATTTTTTCCTTGGAGGAGGTTACTTCATCTTGCAGACAAAAGGCAGAACCGCTTTTACAGAGGCCACACAGCTAAGTTTCTGCAGACTGCCCTCCTGTTTATTGTCCGTGTGGCTGTGAAGGCTAATATGGTAGCTCAGACTTTGTGTTCTTGGAAATACACTTTGCCTTTTACAAAAATCTATAACATCAGGAATTTAACACTCTCAAGAGCAAGCAGATGGGAGGAACCTCCCTTAAGTGCCATCTGCAGCAACACTATAATTCCACAACTCTTCCTGTCATGAAAGACCATCCTTTTTCAAGTCAAAAGAAGCTTGATCTGGGGGAGGAAAAAAGGAAATCTGAGCTTGCATCCCTAGTTTCTCTATATTGACATACAAAAATTGCTAGATACTGTGAATCCAATTTTAGAGCACCGGTGGGTGCCCTAAATAAGTACAGATATTTATGATGATGTGTAGGAGCATGATGGCTGGCAAGCCACTTGGGTTCCTTCCTTCACACCTCCAGTGACCATGTCATACTACCTGATTTGCACACTTAATTCAGAAGGGGGTAATTTTCTCCTTGGAAATTTAGGACGAGAGGTAGTGGCCTCAAGTTGCACCAGGGGAGGTTTAGGTTAGATGTTAGGAAAAATGTCTTTACTGAAAGAGTGGTGAGGCATTGGAACAGGCTACCCAGGGAGGTGGTGGCATCACTATCCCTCGAGGTGTTCAAGAAATGTGTGGATGTGACACTCCAGGACATGGTTTAATAGACATTGGGTTGAAGGTTGGACCAGATGATCTCAGAGGTCTTTTCCAACCTTAACGATTCTATGATTCTATGATTCTCTCTCTCTCCATTAACAATAGAAAGCCCCTAGAAGACCAACTTAGACCAGATACCTATTACCTGGGAAAATATGTACATTGAATCCAAGTCTACACAACTTACCAAGACCACACCAAAGCGGAGAGCTGAGCTGCATCCTAGCCAGCTGCTCCCATCTCAGACCCCCCACCCACTGGGCTCATCTTCAGTGATGCCCATAGCTTGTCAGTCACCACAAATGAGAGCACATGAGCTCGTAGCTCACTCCTGAGGCTGAACCCTGAGATTTTTAGGAGGTACTTAGCAATTTGAGCTGGGAGGTGCTCACGCAGTGCTGTTGTATAGCAGAGTGTGAATCCTTGTATCCTGTAGCCTGCTCCCATGCCTGGTAGCAGCAATATGGCTGAGCTCATTTTGTCTTCCCCTAGGCATGAAGTTTGGTAATCTGCTAGGAGACCCCACTGCACCTTTAGCATGCAGCTGGTTCCCACTCAGTCTGAGCGTTACCAGCCACACTGCTGTTACCACCTCACTGATTTACTGGGGCACACAGCTGGCCTCTGAGATAGCTATGGAAATGCCAGATCCTAAATAGCTCCTGTTGGAGGTGCAGACAGAAAACCTATGACCCTCCACCACAGGGAAACAAATGCTCATCACCCAAGGCACTGCAAGATCGTTCAGTCCGTTCATCCTGTATCACCAGGAATTGCACACCAGTGATATTGCCAGAACTGGAGACTGCTCATCCCTGCAGAGCTCACAATTACAGACTAGACAAAATGTATTTATCTTAGAAGAAAAATGGCAGGAAGGGAAGCTCTGGAGGGGGTGAACCTACATCTAAATTTCAATCTCCTTCATTTACGCTAAAGAAAACAAAATTTAGAGCAAGGTGGAAGGGAGGAGGTGGGGAGGGGGAAGGTAGCGGTAGACCAGTTTCTCAGCAGAGAGTAGGCTTCTCTGCTTCTGCTTAATTGATTAATTCCTTCTTAGCAGAGTCATCTGTTTGATGTGCTTTTCCATAAAAGCAGTTCAGAAAGTTCATGGGAGTTAATCCGTGAAGATGGCTGGAGCTGCAAAGCCAAGCATCTGATTAAAGGACAAGGCGATCGCTTAGAGCTTAGCTGCTTTCAAAGTTGTTCCCAAAGTCTTTGCTAACCTTCATATTTCAAAGTTCATTTCTTGGCATTGGGGAATTTAAAGGAGAAGGTTTCTTTTTAACACTAGTATTATTATTGCAATCAAAAAGCAAGTAAAATAAATTCAGAGGAAGGCCACACACAGTCACATGTGCACCAGTAAAAAGAAGCAGATGAAAAGATACACAGGCAAGCACACACACAGAGGCTCCAGTTTCATGGCCTATTCAAAACATCTTGCTCTAAATTCAGTACATGCACTTACCACTCACAGATAAAGGCAAAGCCATTACTCGTGTCAGTGCTACCTGCGTGTACCCAAGAACTTAGAGAAACAAATAGCATGAGTGCATTTTCTCTGTAGGGGTTTGCATTACTGCTGCATACAACAGAGACTGGTCATCAAGATGGAAAGGTGAGCAAATACCCCTAAGGAAGACATAACTCGGGTGTGTTGGTGCTGAGTGATGTAATGAGGTGACTGAAATCCTCTGATGATGCTACACAAAGTAGTAATGATGAGGGATGATGTGGAAGAATTGCAGAGGGACATCACACTGCTGGGTGATTTTATGATAAAATAGCAGCTGAAACTCGGTGGATATAAGTATAGGGTGGTACACAGGAGGAAAAAAGCAATCCTAACTTTACATACAATGATGAGCTTTGAATGGACTATTACCCACTCAGGAATGAGTTGGTGTTTATAATAGGCAGTTCTGTGAATATGTCACCTCAGTGCTCAATGGTAGTGACAAAAAGCAAATCGAATGTTAAGAATTAATAGAAAAGAATAGAGATCATAATAGAAAACATTATTATGTCCCTGGGTAAATTCAATGTGTGCCTGCTTCTTGAATGTTTTGAGTAGCTCTGGTGTCCCCGCTCCCAGAAAGGATGCAGCAGAAATGGAAAAGATATGTAGAAGGGCAATACACTGATCAAAGGTATAGAACAATGAAGTACTCCAGGAATATTTCATCTGAATAAGAGATGACAGAAGCAGAGTATGATAATGGTCTATCAGATTATGAGTGGCATGAAAAGGATGAAAGAGAGCAACCACTTTTTGTTTCTTTGAAAAGACAAAAAAGGTACTTGAGATGATAGCAGGTCAGAACAAAGAACCTGCTTCACACAACGTGCAGTTAATCTCCAGTTAATCCCCCCTCGCCAAGTGATACTGCAAGTGCTAAAAGTTTACTTGATCTAAAAATTTTAAACAATTTAATAGGGAAAAGTTTCATGGAATTCCTAGTAAATACAAAGATATCTCAGGAATATTTATGATTCGGTCCCCTAAAGGCTGTAAAAATATAAGCATTAGTCTGTGCTTATCTTATACCCTTCCCTATACTGTGCTAGGTAGACCTACAGTGTGATCCACCACGGATGTTATCAGTGCTTGCATTATGTTAATGGCCATCATCTTAGTTTCCTAGTTTCTCCAAAGGATGGAAACTTCATTCTGTCCTTGGCACAGTCAGCCCCACTCTCCCAGCCATGCTCATCCTGGAGCCATTAGAATCAGCCTCCAGAGATGTCCATCCTCCTTCCAGCACAAATTTCTTGGGATGCTCCATCACATCCTGTACTAGACTGTTAGACAGGACAGCTTGCCTAGTGCCCTTTTTTTCATTACCTTGTAGCTGTGTCCCCTGTGTTCCTTATGGCACCTCAATGGTTTGTTTAAGGACTTGGGAATTCATAGTGGTCCTTCAGGAAAGCAGGACTCTAACATCTTCTGGATCAGCTTCAAGCTTTCTGAAGAGTTTTTTGTACACTAATGCTTCACATTTGCTGTGTGGTACTATGCAGGGTTTGAATCCCTAGAAATTGTCACAAGTTCTTGGAGGTATGACCATGAATCAATCCTCACTGCTTTGCAGTTGTGCTAAGCCTTTCAGTGTTACGGTCAGACCTGGAAAGGAAGAATATTTAACAGTACAGAAGAGTATTAACCATGCCAGAATTCAGCTCTACAAGGGACCGTGTAAGGCTCCAGGAGACATAAAGTCACAGTGGAAAGGACGCGAGATCTGCACTGTTGCCTTTTCTGTATGACCTTGTCCATGGCACAGCATCTCCTTGTACTTCAGCTTCCCTATATATAGCAAAGCTTCCCTATTTATGGTGAAGCTGTCTCTCTTTCAGGAGAATTGAGTTAAAAGATGGCTAAAACTGCCATGACCATTTTTGCTTAAGCATGGCTCACATCCACACACGACAAATGCAATATTAATAATACCCACAAGGACAGTCATTAAAGTCTCTCAGTTTCAGTCCAGACTAGTTCAAAAAACTTAGCAGCTTGGTCCTACCAGAAGATCAGTGGAGATCAAAGTTTTTTGACAATTCACAGCACCAGCATCTGGTGGATGATCGGTCTGAAAAGGGATTTGTTGGGTCTCCAGGGGGTAGGGTCACAAAGGCTGTGATCTGGATTACAGAAGGAGAAACCGAGAGGCGTACAGTAGGGCAGCGCATATCACTGATGGCACTGGGTGGATGTGTGAAGTCTGGCTATACAGCAGGAGGAAGCATCTGCTGACAGATCTTCAGCTTCTGGACCAGGCATTCGTGTGAAAGTGAACACTCTGGAGTTGACCTTGTTTATGCCTTGAGTCCTTATTTTTAAAGTCCATATGCTACTGGGTGACATGCCAGGGCTCTGATCTCCAACTCCAGATGGATATTCTTGCAGGGCTGGAAACAGCTGGAGCCTGTTTCGTGTGCTAGTGTAAGGGGTATTAGGATCCCTTCTGAAATCTGACAGAAGCTGAAGCTGCCTGTGCAGATGCAGACCAGGTTTGCTGAGGATTTGTAACTCCTCCAGAGTAAACACTACGCAAAAGAAGAGAAGTTGCAAAGGCGAACACTTGGAATGGGACTGGTCAAGGAAATGATAAGTTCTTAATTTATCCCAGCTAACATTTCTCACTTGATTGAAGAATGTAATTAAGGAGCAGAGTCACCACTCTATCCAACAACAGCTTACACCTCTCCAGAGCGCATGAGTTGTTCAGTAGGAGCAAACAGGCTCACCTCTGCTGGGACTGGGACATCTCACCAAAATTTGATCAACTGCAAGGTAGTTGTCAACATGTGAGCTAGTTACCCTGCGCTCCCCTCGTGGTCAGAGTGGACTAAAAGGGCGTAGTACATCTGGCCTAAGGCATCTATTTCAGGAGGAAGAACCCAAAATAAATGTCCTAAAAGTATTAACATTTCTCTATTGGTTTTAAATGTGGCCAGGAGTGATCACTTCACATGACCACTCTCATAAATAGGAGAAGCAGGGGGAAAGCATCTAAAATCATGAATGCAGCACCTGTTGATGATGGGGGTTTATAAAGGAAATGAACTATCAGAAGTAGCTGGGCTTATATGTGCTTCTAACTGGCTTCTCATATGGCCACTGAGGTAGACAGTCAGGCTAGCTAGACCATCAGTGTGACCACATACTGTATTTCTTATGTTCTTGCAGAGAAGATGTCTGCATTTGCTCAGACTATTCCCATGAAAGATAAAAAACCTTCCAGTGGATGATGTTTTGTCACCCACTTGTTTCTACTCACTGGAAATGTCTTTAAAATGCCGATTGAACCAGGAGAGCTGACTTAGCCCAAAATTACCAGACACAAATCCTGGTGCTGAAACATCCTTGCTCTGGCCAGGTTTGAAAAGGTGCCAGCTCACTTTTTTCCATACAGCAGTCCACAAGGAGAATTGTGGCTGGGTTTGGGTGATTTTTTTGTTTTGTTGTGTTTTGGTTTTTTCCTTTTAATCTAGGGAAAAAAACTCCAAAACCACTCAGTTGTGGGATATTAGTGTAGTTTAAGGAAATACAGGCAGGCAGATGATTCAGAAATATTTCACTGGCATCCAGCAACAAAAAGAATCAGTGGGAAGTTTGTCTGCTAAGGACAGAGCTGGACATTTTCATTGGTAAAGCAGAAGATAGCTTGAAGAAGGCAGAGCCCTTTGGCATGACTAGAAATGCCAGAGTTCAAGTCCCATAGTCCAACTGGGTCATGGAATGACTGTGGACATGTCTTTTTCTTAGTGTCCTACAAATTCCCCAGCTCATTCCCTCTATGTCCATCTCACATGAAGCATTGGCTGAGGTAGGGGCCTGTTGTTTATGATGGATTCACGGTGTCCATTTGCAAGCCAAGACACTGTTGTCATAACACTGGGAGCACACTTTATCTTCAGCCCTGCACTGATGAGGGACCAGATGCACTCGAGAGCCTGCAACACACAGACTTGTTCTAAAAACATCTTAGAAACATGTGGGTTGAGTGTGAAGGCAGAACAGATGGTTGTCAATGCTGTGTTTTGACACATGGGGCAAGGAGGTTGACATTGATTGTATAATTTTAAGGTCATTCATCCAGTGGAAATTCAACCCATGTGTCCAGCATGACAGTCCATCTGACCTGTCCTTCCTTCTTATAACATCCCCCAGCCTTTGGCTGGAGAGCAGCACAAGGAACACACAAGCTGGGTTGGACAAAGAAATTTGGAAGAGATAACCTGTGGTTAATATTGTGGACAGGTGGACTAGTCAAACAGCATTATCCTCTGTGGAGAGAATAACTCTGCCCAAAGGGACCAGGACGAGTCAGACTAAGGATACTGAATAAGAATACCTGTGCATTCTTGCAGTTCAGCTAAGCCACATTAACAGTTCAGTTGGATTTACTTCCCTACAACAGCAAGTGTACAGACTCCTGGGATTTTAGGACAAAAAGGCACCAGGTGCATTTTTAACAAAAGAAAATTTAAGAGAAATTTGTTGGCCACCTTTCTCCACGCAGACTGACCTTCATCCAACCAATCTTTAGAGAAGAATTTACTTAAGGAGTGAATATGCAGAAGGTTGCTCTTCCCCAGACTGATACTGTCTCCAAGCATGCAGCATGCAGACTGAGGTCAGCAGAGGTAGCTGAATTTTCGTTAGGAACAGATATTTTCATTGTGCTTTACAATTCCGGACACAGAAATCAGAAGTGATATCAGACTGCCTGTTTTTACTTTTATCATGTCTGTCTTTCAGTATGTGACATCATGCTATTGATGAAGGTCAAGTTGATCTTATCTACTTTCTGACTCATTGAATATTAGCAATGGCTGGAGGCAGGAGAAACCAGTGATTTGATCTGACAGGCCAGGAGGTAGGACACCAGCGGTACAGCAAGACACGGGATGCAGGAATGGGTGATGCCATGATCCATTGTGACAAGAGAAGAGTTTCAGATGGATGGATCAATGGCCTGAAATGACCCAGCAAGGGCAGGATAAATAGACCCATAGCCTGGTCCAGCAGTAAAAACCTTTGGTCTGTGTCCGTTACCATTTCGATGGGACAAATCCGAACTAACCTTCCTTAGCTCGTGATGTGATCACAGATTCATTGTGTAAGAACTCATGACATCATGAACTGAGCCACTCCCTTTCCCAAACCCATAGATTCTGTGACTAGGAGAGAGTGCTTAATTGGCCTAATGTGTCTCCTCCCCTCTGTTGCAAATCAGACAACTGCTTCCAGTTACCTCAGTCTCTACTCCAGCAAAGCCCATCTGTTACAGCATGACCCCAGGCCTTGTGAATAACATTGTCACTGGTGAACAGCAATGGAGCACAGCTGGTGAGATGACTAGGTCTATGCATGAGCCAAGCCTTGTGATGGGAAGGAAACTCCCCAGCAGACACCATCTGCCCCATACTGCTCCGCTGTAATTCTGTCGCTCTATAATTCTCTGTCTAAAGATGAAGGGCACTGGTAGAGACCAGGCTGGCTCTATCATGCGGCCATCAGAGCAGGAGAGAAACTATAGCAAGGACTCTGGTCTTCAGATTTATGGTCATGGGAAAGAGAAACATGAGGCAGGAGCATGAGCTATCTGCCATTCGACATGTGCTGCTTGGCTAACCTGTAACTTGCATTTTGCAAAAGCCAAGAATGCATTTGAAGACACCAGGTTTGCTCCCAGATGATTTTTCTTGGCCCTTCTTCCAAAGGGCTCTTTCTCACATATTTAGCAATGGAGTGTTTTGAGAACATGGGTCTCTATTCCTCCAGACTCATGAAGGCAGGGCCAGCTGGTAGCTATTTCATTTCAGCCCTCTTGCCTTCTCATCCTGCAAAATTTCATGCCAGCTGTGGTCACTTGTTTGATTCCTCTTTGAGTAGCTGCCTTCCCCGACAAATTAATTTTGATTATTTAAGCTTGTCTTGCTTGGCAGGGAGGGGATCTCTTAGTGGTGCGAGTTTGAAGCACTGACTTTCTTTTTATCTTTCTCTTTCTCCCCTGCACTGAGTCTAATCTTGTGGTTCTCTACCTTCCCCAAAAATAACCTTCAGATCCAATTCTGAACTGTCATATTCATTACATCACAGCTGTCTGCAGACAGGGCTTATCACTTGCAATCCACTCAGTTACACTTGTGATTAAAACTGATTGCAAATGTGATCCTGGCTGCTCAGCCTGGAAATTGGGAACGTCTTTATAATTTCTGACAGCAGATCATGAGGCCTTAGATGAGCTTGGCAGGGCTGCAGAGGTCTTTGCAAGACGGTGGTGATGGAAGAAGAAAATGCACCTGTGAGAAAGAGAGAAGAGGTGAAAAAATTAGTAGGAGAGCCCAGGCTAAAAACGCCCAAGTTGAAATCTGGGGAAGGTAGGGGGTGAAACCTAAGCTCAGCTCTTCACAGCCAGGACCATCCCTAGGAATAGGAGGTGAAGGAGGCAGCTGTGTAGCAAGAAAACCACACCACTGCCCGCGTCGCCCAAGCCAGGGCTCTGGAAAGTCAAGTCCTTTGCTCAGATTTGGGCACCGATAACTCCTGGTATCCCTGTAACTGTTCCCAGGAAAAGAACTGTTGTGCTTCTTCCTGATAGCAGTAGCAGCACAGCTTAGCCTCCAGGACTCTCCTCCACTTCTGCATCTACTACTGCTCCACCCTACTCACTTTGCACACCTGGAGCCATTTATGCCCTGTTTTATCAGAATAGGGCTGTAAAATTAAACCTTGCAGAGTGATGGAACCGTAAATGTGCTCAGTTTGTATCTTGCTCCGAAACCTGGGAAGGGCTCCACCATCCGTCTGTTGGCCTGAACCTTAGCTTCATTTCACCAATTTATACAGTTCAGATTTATATACTTAGAAGCAACTAGTGACTTTAAGTTTATTTAATCTTATCTTTGTATCATAACCCACTTGTTTTTCCCCACCTGCTCTCATCGAGGGCCCAGTGCCTTGTGTTGAACTAAAGCCTAATTTCCAGAGTTTGTTCTGAAGAGACTGAAAATCCACCAGTTTCTTTCGGAGCTTGTTCCAGCATGTTAAATCGTCTCCCTGTTTCACCTTATTCTTTAATTCCTCCAGCCTGGCTTGAGTTACAGTTTTCTTCATTCCCCCTTCTGAAACCCTCCTGTCTCCACAAGGAGGCACCCTCTCAGACTTCACTCTTATAAACTGAACAGGGTAAGTGTTTGAAATGTCTCCTAGTCAGAGATTTTCCTCCAGATGTTCGAGTAATTTTTGTTACTCTCTTCTGATGTCTCTCCAAGCATCGATTGATCCCTTGCAGGCACGGACATCAGAACTGGGTCTCCCCATTTCCTCTATGCCCGGAGAAAAAAATGACTTGTCTCATCTAACTCAACATGTTCCAGCTTATGCAGCCGAGGACTGCGTCAACTCTTCTGGTGAATTTAAGGCATTGCTCTAAGACCTTGCTTCAAATGATTGGACTGGACTGGCTGTCTCAGGGTTGCTGTTTTCCAGCACAGGCTCTCCCCCTCCTGCCCAAGCTCCAGGCTTTCTTTGTTCAAAAAAGCAAACCTTTGCAGAGAACTATCTCTATGCCCTGGGATCATCTGTCTAACTCAAGACATAGAGCTGTTGTGCCTCTGGTAGGAGCCCGGTCACTAAGACTGTCCTGTAGTCAGCAGAGACACCCAAAATAGTCTGATTTTCTCCTGGAGATTCCTTCTTTCTCTGTGCCAGCAGTAGGCTCACAAAATCTTGGTTAGAAATCAGAGCTTAGCTGAAATCAGCCTGTGTCTGTGTTGCCATTCATCTGCTGTAACACATTTTTCTAATGTTCAATGTAGAGCTCCTTTTCCCTTATTCCATCTGTCTATTCTTATCTTTGAAGGAGACCCTGTTGCCAAGGGAAAGAAACAGCTCCTCCTAGAGGGCTGTTCATCCTAAATTATGGCTAGGGTTCACCAAGTTAAGGCTGCATGTTCACAGAGGGCACCTATATCTTGAATTAAATATTTCCACTGTTTGGGACAATTTTCATCATAATTAATTCTTAAGTTTAGAAAAGGAAGACTTTATATCATTCACATGCCTCCCTTTCAAGAAACTAGTTTCCCGCCTTTATGTTTTTGCCTGCCTTCATTTCCTGCCTTCATTTCCTCTGCATTTCAAAGAAGCAAAATTTTCTCTTTGTGCCAGTGATACCCGGGCTGATAAGTTTTCACTCCTAGAAAAAAAACCTCTGTCTGTGGGTGAAGTATGGCATCTGTTTAACAGCACAGGGAAATGTCATTATTTGTTCAGCATAGCCCAGAGTCAGCCCTTGCTTCAGAGCAGGCTGCATTAATTGGGACACTAAGCAGAGCACTGTATTTATTTGGAATAATAAAGAAATAGAGGGAAGTGTCCCAAGTGGGACATGTTCAGGGCACACTATAGACCCTGCCACAAGATGCCTGGCTTGCAAAGTCCTGGCTTTGAAATGTATGGCTGCCAACAAATCATTGCTGTCATCTTGGCAGTGGTACAAATACCACAGACATTTGATATTGTCCTTTGGCTCCTGCCCTGGAAGTCCCTCTTTTCATCATGCCACTATGAGTATAGTCACTCCGTAGATCATTCTCCACAGACACAATTTGGATGCAATTGGTTGCAAATTTGGTTGCCATTGCGGTGACCTTGCTGCTCTGGAGGCTATAAACTCACCTTGAAGACCTGCCTGGACTTCCTTGATAGGTGGAAAAGGATGGAGGAAAGATGCCTGGTTTTGCAGACATTGAGAATGAAAATAAACTCTGTTGCATTGAATCTGTGGGAGACAGATGATTACTCCCTGCAAAGATAGAGTTTGGAGGAAGAGAACATTTCCACATCTGCTGTGGGACCTGCAAACAATCCCTCTATGGCAGACAGTCATACATCCCTGATATGAGTGGGCTGAGATAGAATTAAAATTAGGGTAGTTTGCATCATCAGGTCCACATGTTCCCTACAGCCTTTTATTATTTAGGCCTGCAAATCCAGCCTGGCTACCCAAAGCAGACCCCTGCTTTTACACAGCATAGAAAATGAGGCACAGATTCCACCACAGTATGCCTAGGACATTCAGTTTCAGTGTCTAAGCCACAATTAACATGCAACTTGCAACCAAGAGGTTTCTAGTGACAAGCAGCAGCTTTGAAGGTCACCTCGCCTCCAAGTAAATAAATAAACAGTAAATAAGGAAGCAGGCAGCAATGAATAAACCAGGCAAAGCAAGAGATATTCCACTGGCTTGGACATGTTTTTTTTTTTTTATTTCTTCTCTGCTCTCTTCATTTTCATTTCCCCAAAGGTCGGTGCTAATAGGAGACCTCTCTTATTGCTCATGCATACTGCAGCATCCTCACCAGCCTGCCTATTCCAGAGACCCTGATACCAATTCAGAGCCTAAGCTGAGTGAGAAAATAGTGCCATCTCCACAGGTGATTACTTTAATGATACCTTCTATCAGTACCAGGGCATGACAGGTGGGAGGATCTGTTGCAAATACTGTGTTTGCCTCTAGACCAGAATCTATACTGTTCTTGCTAAAGAAAAATCATGGTGCCCGGTATTTGTTTTCCATACTCCTCTCTGCCATGCCTAATGAGATCCTGGCTCTGCAGGCTGAGAGTTGACTTTTTCCAACACTTCTTCCAGCTTGGCCACATGGCCAGAGAAGGCATAGTCTGAAATCATTCAGGGAGCTGCGCCAAAGCTATTTCTGGTTGGTTTTGCGCCACGCTGGACCCATCTGCTGGATCTGAAGAGATGCTTACGGGACGAGGCACTGAAGATAGGGACCTGCTTCAGCTCTTTCTTCTTGAGGAGAGCGTGCACACAGCCAAGTAGGGACTCTGCCTCACTTCTCAAAGTGCCTGGTCTCTTGGGCATCCCTCTTACATGTGTGCTCCTGGGCTGTCTTCCAGAGCGAACCAGTGGCTCACTGCAAGCAGAGATCCAGGCAAGCTGACAGGACCATTTCACTGGGATCTTATTCAGACAGACGCAATACTCATGCTGCACTAACTGGGTCCAATGCTGTCCCAACAGGCCTTGTGCACTCAGACAAGTTTCTGTCACACTCCAGGTCATAAAACATACTCTGGTGTCAAATTTTGAAAATAACACATTGAGGGGTATGACATACCTTGCTGCCAGACAGTATAGCTTCACTAGGACCAAATATTTTGTCAATATCACTGACTACTCCCACGCATGACCCAGCAGAAGCCAGAGCTGGATTACATGGAAGTTTTTCTTCCTCCTAAAGGAATGTGCTCTCTAAATATTCTCATATCCCCTGAGCATACAAATCTTGTCCTCCTTGGTCTGGGGATAGCGGTACATATCTCAGTGCCATGTTCAAGCCTTCCTAAACACAGAGTGGATGCTGTATGGTCATGCTATGGCTGGGCTAGAACCAGCAAGGTGGAGAGGAGCTCCCATACAACTCCCTGTATTCCTGCCTGCTTGCAAGCCTGGGGTTCATCTTGCAGTGTGGAGGAAAAACAGGGTGCCTGCTTTGGGAAAACTGGGGTAAACCTGAACCCCATCATAAGACCCTATAACTTCAAGGAGAAATGAATCATCTGAACAAATTTTCCCTAAGGGAATAAGGGACAGTGGGGACAGTCAACAGATCTTAGATACTCTAAGAATAACCAAAATGGGGCTTTGGTGTTCAAGAAATACAATCTGATGGTGTTTTCTTCTTCCTATTATAGTCCAATGACACAGCTCCTTCATGTCATAACAAACCCTTACCCCATTACTTAATATGCATGATGTCAAATATTGTGAGAAAGCAAGCTGAAACGTCTGTTAACAACTCACCTCAGGGACCCAGACTGATCCATCACCCCAGTTCCTTTCAAGCACTGCAGTGAGGTGTTTCAACCAGGAACATTGTCACTTCTATCTTTTCCAACAGCCCAGGAGGGACAAGGTGGTTGCCAACATAAAACACAACCCACTGAAGGTCTCCATTCCCTCCCCTGCAAGTCAGGTAGGGTGTCTCTAGTCCTGACCCTCCCTACATGGCTGGCACGTGGCTCTGCCCCCACCACTGGCTAGAGTCATCTCCACAGAAGATGGAAACTGGTTGGCAGGAAACCAGGCTATCTTCTCCTTATTTCCTCACTATTGAATCTTCCCCAATTAACATGATGATAATTGTTACCCCATGGGCCAGACATGATTAATCAGCAATTTTCTTCTTCCTTCCTTCCTTTTTTTTTTTTCTTAATAAGAACAGCTGGGAAATGTCATTGTCTCCTTCAGTAGAGTTTGAAAGCTCCTCCATCTGGACAATCTAATTCCTGATGTAAATACAGAGAAAAGGGGGAAGAGAAGAATAGTGTCCCAAGGGAGCCTCTCACCCTCCATGTCCCCCCATCTCTGCCCGAGGTGACTTTCTCCCCCTTCTCTCATTGTCCTGGCCTTTAGGAACAGAGCCAGCCACTCTGCTGAAGGGGAACAAAATAGGCAATGGTAAATTGAAATTAACACCTAGCAGCAAGGAATACAAAGCAATGATTAATGGCTTTTTAATGCTCCACTGTTTTACACTCGGAGCACTTTGTTTTAATGGGGTATGCAGGGGATGGAGAATAAAAAGTGTGTGTATGTGGGAATACAGCTTTGTACACACATACCTTTCTCACTCTCTCTGTAATTTTCACCATTAAGCAGAGACAATCTAGCACTCTTTAGCTTAGAATTACGTAGGAAAGCCTTATATCTAGCTCATCTCATCTAGTGCATCGCAACTAAAAATGGAACAGAACAAAGTCATTAAAAGAAATGTCCTCTAACTAGCAGTTACCCAGATAATTGTTTTTCTGCTTTTGGTTTAATTATAATGTGGACCACTTGATTAATTAAATAAGTTTCTATAGCCTTCTCCACCCTTGCCCTAAGGAAAGTTCCAGTTAGGCTTACTTGAATGTAACTATTTGTCTTTCAGCCTTTTTAGGAGATACGGCTTCTTCAGGACCATCTCCATGGGTAACAGTTTCAGCTGTTCATAATTTCATCTGTTGACATGTGCTAATAGTTATCTACGTCACTTGGCTAGATGAACACTTAGAAGAGCTATGCATTCATCAGTCATTCTTAAACAACATTTTTTCTCCTTTTTTTTAATTAAAAAAATTACCTCCCATAAGCATTTTCAAATTTCTATCCAAGTGCATGATCATACCAGGTTGGAGATGAAGTTCATCCGGTGTGACTGCAGCCAACGTTTAATCAAATGTTGTGATTTGTAGCAGAGTTGATCAAGGTCAAATTGGATGAAACTGTGATCAAGAGAGATAGTTATTAATAAGTGAGATAGTTACTAATGATCCTCTCTGCTCTTGGAATAGCTACTTACTTCACCTGCTGTTGGATATCTACAGAGTATGCCTTTCCTCATGAGGTAGTGATCTAGATTACTGTATAGTCTATGGTGATCTTGTCTTCTAAAGCAGATGTCTGGAATAAGTCAGATGAATGTTTTCCTTGAAGTAGCTTTTTCCCCTTGGGAGAAAAAGAGTTGGATTACGAATTCAGATGGTGATGTCCACCTGTAGATACATGCAGTTAACTGAGATGAACTCCATCCTTCCGTTCAGGCTGATCACACAACCTTTGTTTTTGTGAGCCTAGTTAAAAACATTTCTGCTCAATAATGCACTGCAAAAGATCTCTAGTAGACCAGGTTCCTACGTTTCCCTATGAATAAATTCCTACCAGAGGTATCATCTGCATCAAACAACAAACTGTTAGAAAGAGAGTAATACAATGGTATCACACTTGGTAAGTGGTTCCTCCAGGAAGCCAAAACATTTTGTATTTTATAGCTCAACACCACATCGACCCTACTGAGGTTTCCTTTTTATTCTGCATGAACAAATGCAGGGAGATTGATACCTGGGAAGATCACTTGAACACAAATTGAATAGTGGGTACAATTATGTATAAAAACTCCCCTGTTACAGAAAAAAAAATAAAAGGACTTTAATAATCTGTTTGTGGGTTAAAAAAGGAAAACAAAGAAAGTATACTCCTTAGTCAGACAGAGATGTTTCTTAGTATTGCTATTGATTAGTAACTATGGCAAAGCCCTAAGAAGCACTAATATGAATTTGACACGAGAAGTAACTGAATAATATCGTTGCGGGATACATGATCTAGAGCAGGATCCGTGCTGTTGATGTTCGAATCTTTGATCCCCTCTTCTGTCCTTATAAACAGCTACTGGCAAAAAACTCTTTTCCAGTCCCTTACTGCAGCTGGTAACCTTGAAGTCACAGCTAGCTACCTTGGAGTAGTGCAGAGGTCCAGCTGGTCATTCTGGAAGTGACGTTCTTCTGGAGCATCCCATGTTGTTCTGGATGGCAGAATATATGCAACACTGCTTCAATCTCAGCTGGGAAATCTGACAACACTGGGAACTGTACCAAGCATGAGAATAACAAACATGATGCTGTGATGGCTAACAAATGGAGGGGAAAAATCCAGAGGAGGTAAATCACCAGCCTATGTATCCCATAACATTGATGCTACTAGTTTAATGTGTTTTTTAATCAACACATCACTACCACAGACTATTCTATTTCCATAAAAAAAGCAGAAGTTATTTGGGATCTAGCTGTGGTCTTTTCAGGGTTTAATGCCCTGACAAATATTTTCTGAGATCTTGGGCTTCTCCTTGGGAAGACTTTGGCAAAGCAGTAAGACACATTTCACAAGTGATGTTATTTTCATGGCTGTCATGCTGATGATACCAAAAATGGTTTGCAAACAACAGGAAAAGTTGTTGCAGGATAAAAGGCTCATAACTGATTTGATGAAGCCTAAAAACACATCCCATCTCTCAACACATCATGCTGTTGTGCTTGAGCGTGAGCTCAGGAATCATTGGCAACCACTAAGGACAGCTTATCTCTGGCTGCGCTATTACCACAGCTTTGGGTCACTGTAATAAGTATATATGTCTCCCACTTTCTAACTGGCAGGTGTATTGGGTTTGCATGGCAAGGTTTTGGTAGCCAGGGGGGCTACAGAGGTGGCTTCTGTGAGAAGCTACTAGAAGCTTCTCCTATGCCTGACAGAGCCAACGCCACCTGGCTTCAAGATGGACCCGCCGCTGGCCAAGGCTGAGCCCACCAGCGATGGTGGTAGCGCCTCGGGGATAATGTATTTGAGAAGGGGAAAAAAAGCCAACCCAGGGCACAAACTGCAGCTGGACAGAGGAAGGAGAACATGTGAGAGGAACGACTCCGCAGACACCAAGGTCAGTGAAGAAGGAGGGGGAGGAGGTGCTCCAGGCACCAGAGCAGAGATTCCCCTGAAGCCCATGGAGAAGACCATGATGAGGCAGGCTGTCCTCGTGCAGACCATGGAGGTTAAGGATGGAGCAGATATCCATCTACAGCCATTAGAAGACTCCACACCGGAGCAGGTGGATGCCCGAAGGTGGCTGTCCTCCCACAGGAAGCCCACACTGGAGCAGGCTCCTGGCAGGACCTGTGGACCCATGGAGAGAGATGAGCCCACGGTGGAACAGGTTTGCTGGAGGACTTGTGACCCCACGGGGGACCCATGCTGGAGCAGTCTCCTTCTGAAAGACAGCACCCCACGGAAAGGACCCACATGGGAGCAGCTCGTGAAGAACTGCAGCCTGTGGGAAAGATCCATGTTGGAGAAGTTCATGGAGAACTGTCTCCTGTGGGAGGGACGTCACGCTGGAGCAGGGGAAGAGTGTGAGGAGTCCTCCCCTTCAGGAGGAAGGAGCGGCAGAGACAACGTGTGATGAACTGACACAACCCCCATTCCCCGTCCCCCTGCACTGCTCGGGGAGGAGGAGGGAGAGAAAATTGGGAGTGAAGATGAGCCCAGGAAGAAGGGAGGGGTGAGGGAAAGGCGTTTTACAATTTAGTTTTTATTTCTTATTATCCTACTCTGATTTGTGTGGTAATAAATTAAACTGATTTTCCCCAAGTTGAGTCTGTTTTGCCCGTGACAGTAATTGCTGAGTGATCTCTCCCTGTCCTTATCTTGACCCATGAGCTTTTCATTATACTTTCTCTCCCCTGTCCAGTCAAGAAGGGGAGTTATAGAGTGGCTCTAGTGGGCACTTGGCATCCAGCCAGGGTCAACCCACCACAGCAGGAAGGCACACATGTCAACTCACTGGTGCTTTGTCTCATCCCTTATATACAGATACCACCCATCCACATGCACATATATAGATGGTCCTCACAACTGGGGAAGATTTTCCCATGTGAAAAAGGGAAGTACTCCAAAGAGACCTGGAAGACACGGGATGGATTACAAGTCTACCACATCAGGTCCCGATGACTACAAAATGCAGAAGACTCATACATTTCAGACTTCTCATCCCTGAACCTTTTTCCCTGCCGTGTTGCTGCAGACCTCTGGACGTTTTGGAAAAGGTACCACTTGTCAAGGTGGAATAGTACGTACTTCCTTGTAAAGTGAATTCACCCAGAATGATGTCCTTTCTCTAATTTTCCTGTAAATGTGGACTGTACTACACACATCTTTTATGCACAGAAGTGACGCCCATGACATCATATCAACATAGCTAAAGAGATGGAGAGTGCTGATACCCACCTGTCTCCTGTCTCTCTGTCTCAGTAGGAAGCACACAGTCCAACATGGCAAAAACCTTTATTCTGCTACTCAGAGACTGTTCGTTTATCATCCTTTGCTTCAGCTTGCCTTTTTATTCAAGTCCTCCACTGCTAACAAGGGGTCTTTGTGGCTGTCACTTGCAAAGGGATCTGCTTTTCCAGATATGATGTATTGCATGTTCAATTTATTATGGCCAATGAGCAGATCTGCAAATTGCATGACCAGGTCTGCAAGCAGCATGACAAACTGCACTTCAGTGCAGGCTCCTTCCCTTCAGTATTAATCTTCTCCTCCTCAGTCCCCTGACTCTCCCCATTAGCTCTATTGCTATTACAATACTCACTCCCACTTTCACCTCCCCACCGCTCTCGTCTTCCCTTTTCTGTGGCTCCAGTATCAGATTTGCTCAGATGACAATTTGAGATTCATAGCTCACTCCCCTCCCTCTTAGCACAGGGATTCAGGACCTAACAGCAACAGGCAAATAGATCATCTCCTAATGAAGGAAAGGTTCCTCTTAACCACTAGAACCAATGGCACATTTGCCTGCAGTTCTTTATCCAGACAGCACTGGGCACAGGCACACATCCCATTAAAGATATTACAGCAAAGGGTTATTTGAACATAAGTGGTAGCAACGATCAGTCTCTTGTACCAAAAATAATGCTAATATTACTACTACTAACAAAACAAATCTATTCACGTGGTTGGCTGGTGAGTGGGCTGAGTTCCCATGGCAACTGGCGGCAGTGGAGCTTGTAGGAAGAAAGTAAATATTCTGTTTGAAATCATTCAGATTTCTGCCACAAAGTTCATACAGCATAGAAACATGCATCAGATTCTTTCATTAGCTACACAAAGTTCCTCCCATCCCCCCAGCAGCCCCCCTGAAACTAAATTATCCATTTTTGGTCTGCATTTACCTTTGAGGTAGGAAATTTGTACAAGAGATCATAATGAAGGGGATCCCAGATGTTGGGTGCTTTCACTCAAGCTGTCTGCCTTCATCCCCCTTTCAGTCCTCATTGCTGTTGGCACTTTGTTTCCGCCAGAGGTTCAAGCAAGAATTGATCTCAGGATACCTGCTACTCAATTAGGACGTGGCACAGACAGCCCTGACCCTGCACGATCAAACCTGCCCAGCCTGAGGAGCCCTTGCATTTAGTCAATCCAGTGCTGCACACGTCTGGATTTCAGAACTGGCTTGGACTTACGCTTGGCCAACGGTGGAGATGGATGGTTTGTGCACAGTGTCAAAAAGAAACTTCCCTTTCCTCCAGCTCTGCTCCTCCATGAAAAACTCCAGATACCATGGTGTTGAGCATGACTGCAGGCTGTAAAAGGGAAAGGGCAATGAAGCATGCACTGTGCACCAGCAGCGGAGATGCTGCAGTAGGAAAGCCAGGAGAGCCCTGTCTGCTTATGTAGCTAAGCAAAATGCTCCCCTGGGGTTTAAATTGAACTCTCTATGAAGTCTTCAAGAAAAGCCTGACCCAAATATGAGGTGGATGAATGTTGCTTCACATCTGAGCTGACAAGTCACCCAGAGTGCAATAAAGGTGCAGGGCATGTACCAAAACCTAGCTGTGCTCCCTTTGCCTTTCACACAGTGCCTTCCAGGAGACAGAATTATTCTTGGGCTGTTGCTATAATTGAGTGAGAAAGAAACTGAAAGCATTGCAATGCAAAGGACTGTGAGACAGTCTCACACAGAAACATGTGCACTCAGTAAACACTGTAAGGCCATCACAAAAAGGACTTTGCTGTGGGATTACCTTCCAACTGGAGCTAGTGGTGCTTATCCCCAAAAGAAAGTTGAAACTGCAACCTATAGATGCACCTGCGTCTGTGCAGATCCGCCCAAGCTCTTCTGCAGTACTTGGGACTCTGGTGATGGCAGATCGCAGGGTGGGACAAAATCAGTTGCCTCCAGCATGATGGGGGAAAAAAAAACCCAAAAAACCACAAAAAAACAACCTTTCTGAGTTCCTCATTCCAATGTGTCTTTCTCCAATCCATCTCTCTCCCTCTCCCCGTTTGATACCATTTTCCCAAGACTGGTTCTGAAATAATCCTTGACACTCAGAATAAGCATTCATACTTTGGATTATTTAAGCAATCTACATATGAATGGCAGCACCCATCACAATCCAAGAAACAGCCACTGAAGTGAAAAGCTAATGTGCTTGACTCTGGCAGAAGGAAGGGTGGGAGGATTCTTCTCTTGCTCTCCACAACATGTAGGGTCAACAACATGTGGTTGCCACACGTGTCCAAACTGTATGTTCCCAATGTGGTTAGAGGGAGACAGGTGGAAAGGAGTCTGACTCATTAGGGTGCGGTGGTGATAAAGGGTGGTCACAGCTCTCCTAGACCCACCAGATAGATCCACCAGGGAAAGGGAGCTGAAGGGTTTTTTGTAGAATGCAGCCACCCACCAGTCTACCCATCATATCTACAGGAGGGAGGGTATATTTGCATGCAAAGTACATAGAGGGATGGAGAACATCAGACAGTTGATGGAGAGGGATGGAGAACATCTTTACACAGTGCTTGGGAGTGTGACTAGATCCCTGTGTCTGTGTATGAAGGTCTCTGGGCATGAAAACGGGTTTGGCTTCACACTTGGCTTGCAGGGCTGAGACTCCTAGTTCATCTCTGCCTGTGCCGTAACTTTTGCCTTTTTGAGAAAAAAGAGAAATGTCTCATTTCTCTGCTGAGGAACAGAGACATAGCGATTTGTCCAGGGTAACCAAGGACAAGGAAGATTCATTCACTTCATTAAAAGCTGATGCCTGCAACTACTTCTGTGCTGTACATCCTATACCCTACTGAAAAATAAACACTTCTAGGGAGAGCTTCTCTCAGAAGAGGTCAAATTAATCAAAACCTAACAGTATCTACCTCTTCCTTTACCATGAACAGAGCTACGGATGCCTAGCTCTGAGATAGATAAATAAAGCTAGATTAATCCCAGCCAGGTATTTAGATCTGGACTCGAACTTGTACCCACCAAACACAACCTGACTGCTATATGTTACCCTGCAGCTACCTTTACGCGGAAAATCACCAGTGCAGGAATGTTCTCCAGGCACAGGAACATAGGTGCTTGCAGTGTTTTGATGTTTAGGATGGCTCCTGAAATGGTTTTAGTCCATGCCAGCCTGCACACTCCCGTGCAATTCCCAGGCATGATTTGAGGATAAGCATTGGCCACGGATATTCTCAACAGGCAGTTGGTATGCAGCCATTTCAAGCAGCATCTTAGCCAACAGTCCGAATAGCTGGGTTTTGTTTGTTTGTTTGTTTGTAACTAATTTGTATGGATGTAAACTCTGGAGAAATCTGAACTAGATATGGCACAAATATTGAAGAAACAGTTTGTCTTGAGCCCAAAGACTTCAGAGTCTAAGGGAACAGGCAACAAGAAGATGGTGAGGGCAAGAAGAGAGGCAATGGCCTGGCCAATGGTCAGTTGATGTCTCAGCATGTCTGCAGCCTAAATCCTGAGTCCTCTGAAGAGGCAACTTTTATGTGAAACAACAGACAGGCAAGACTCACACAAAGGAAACTGCCTTCTCTGTGATGAGAAAGAAATGAGTCCAGGCAGTGAGGTGGAGAGAAAAAGGGGCAGATGGAATCCTGGGCTCCTGCTGTTGCCAACATTTCCCTGTAGACCCCAGGTAAGGTGACATCAGTCCCTTATTCTCAAACTGGCCTTGTAGGACCCACACTGCCAGATTTCACCTTCCTCCAGCCCACTCCTGGCAGGTGTTAGTGGGGCATTTATGAGTCATATGTAGAGTATCGATGACCTCTTGCTCCACAAACAAGAAGGGTGAAGGCTAATGATTTCAAAACCAGCCTCTGGTGACACCTGGACTGCAGAAGGTTGGGGAAAAGAGTTTTCAAAAAGGAGGTGGTTCGGTTTTGGGTGTTTTTGGTTTTGGTTTTGTTTTTTCCTAAAAGAGTTGATGGGGCTTGATTTGTGTTTGAACATGATGTTTCTGACTTGCCCATCTGAGATTCTGATGAAAGGAAAATGTGGTAGCTACTGTCTGATGCGTGTTTGGAAATCAGGCTAGTGGATGGGCAAGAAGGTGACCTGAAGATGTCTGGCAGCAGGGGCAACCTGGAGGCAATAATATGAGCATGGGTGTCAGCAGAGAGGAACAGGAGTGAGAAACACTTCAGCCTGAGGATACCAAAGTTCCCACTTAGCACCTCCAAATTGATTGAGAGGGATTAAAGGCAACATTAATATGTATGTGGCAGGACGTTGCTCCTCCATGGTCTCCTGGCTCAGATATTTTTGGAAAAGCTGGATTGCTGGAGAGAAAAACTGTCCTCGGGGCTTGTCTGCTTGTTGATATTATCACTCTATCTTCTAAAATCATGCCAGGATGAAAGGGAAGGGAGAGCAGTGGCCATTCTGGAGAGAAACTGGAGGGATAAGCATTGATCTGGGTGGGAGGAAGGGATACTTCCTTTTGGCAGGAGTTCTCAGCCAAGCCATTGAGCTGTGTGTTTTTACCTCCTTGGCAGGGGTAACAGGGCTCAGGGAAGTCTAAGCCAGACAAAAGCAGTCTAAAAGCTGTGGAGACCACAGCTAAAGGTGTATGTGATGGGGCTTTTGTTGTGAGGGAGGGAGCATGCCAAATTAATTCAGTTACTGTCTTCTTGCTCACTCTTGTCAGTGTTGAAGCACTCCAGCCTTGATCTGCAGACAAGTCAGGCTGAGAGAGAGAGGAGTGTCAGCATTATTTTGGTTCCTAAGTGCTCAGGAATCTCTCTCACATCCGTTTTGGGGCAAGGAGTAAATCCAGAGGGCTCACCTTTGCTCCAGCCACTGCTTATGCATTTTGCATGAGTGAGTCATTGGACAAAGCCAGAAGCAGAGTTTGAAAATGGAGGCAGGACTGAATCTTGCTTTGCTGTTGTTACAAAGCCAGACTACTCTAGCTGATTTTGGGTCCCACGTCCCTCCCTGTGGACAAGGGTCCCACACCAGCCTCCCACCTGGTGCCACATTAGGAGCAAGGAGCGATGGGACCTATAATCCCCTCAGGCCAGGGAAGGGCCATGCAGCTGGGGGTACTCTGCAAACCTTCTTTGGCAGAGAGGACAGGGTAGTACAAACCCTGGGCTGACAGACCTGCATATGTGTCAGCAGTTAGTCAGGGTCCAGTTTTGAGTTTCATTCCATCTGCCTTTGAGGCTTTGCAGGGCACCAGGAAGCAATGCAGACATGCCCAGTAGAGGGAATGAGTAATTAGCAAGTCCTGAATCACCAGGGAGCCTGGAGTGGCCAGGAAGTCACATACAAGAAAATCCTCTTGCCCTTTGCCCAGCTGCTGATATATACTGAATTAAGAGGACACCAGAATGCATCGGAGGGCTGCATGACTTGCATGAAGAAGACAGAGGGTCTTACTGAACCTTTGGAAAATCCCTCTAAGACCTTAGCAGGGTCTTTCTAAGCCATGGGCTGAATGAAGGTGGATAGCAGATCATTTTTTCTGCCATACAAATGGATCTCCCCAAGCGAGACACCAGGTTGAGAGAAGTCTGCAGCTCTCTGAGGATGGCTGAGATGAGGAGGCAGTTGGCTGAGGCTCTCCTCCATGACCTTCTGCAGAGGAGGTCACATTCCCCACCTCTCACTGCAAACATTTCTCTCTTTCTCCCTTCCTTCCCCACTTTGGTTGCAAGCACCAACAGCTGGCCCAACAGGGACAATTTGGCTGTGTCTTGTACATCCAAATAAAATAAAATACAGAGAAGAAACCGTTATCAGTGTGGAGCCACACATCTGCTTGCCTTACCCTGGGGAACTTGCTGGATTTCCTTGGGTTCAGTTGAGACCAGAATCTGTCGCAGCGTGTTTGCCCTGCCCCACCATCCGGCATTTCTTTAACTAATAAATTGTCGGCAGTGATGGAATCATAATTTTGAGTAGGCGTCACGTGTGTTGCTTACTTTGATAGGGTTCAAACACCAGCTCTGATTTTTGCCTCTCTATTATACTTTTTTTTGTGTGTGCTGTGGAAATGGGTCACCCCTTGTGATTATACTAAGGAACAAAATTACAGAAGTGACACAAATTACTAATTACTTTATTATGCAGTGATTAAAAAAAAGAAAAAGAAAAGAATGAAAAGATAGAAGTTGCTTCAGCAAATTCTATTTTTAAAGAAATAATTATTGGGTTTCAAATGTACTAAATTAAGTAATTCGCTGCCAGATTTCTTCCCCCCTTTTAATCTTCATTCTTGGCTGCATGGCTGGCTTTGCAGTCAATGCTTTGCTAGGGTGATGTGCTTAGCCCCATATTATTGTTAATTGTTAGCAGTATGGTAGCAGTCCCCACCAAACACAGAGCTGTGCTGCCTGTGCTAGGTGCTGCACAAGCACTGAGTGAGAGGTGAGGCCAAGAGAGCTTCTGGGCTAAATAGACAAGGCAGCCGATGCTCATACATTTTGCAGAGATGGCTCATGCCTTGTCTCAAGTGATACATGTTAGAAACCCTACATATGATCAGGGGACAGCAGAGGAGCCTGGGGGCAGATCATGTCACAGAGGAAGATCAGTTCTGCAGCTGGGATGTGTGTTCCTGAAGGGTCTACAGGAAAGGAGGCAGGAGGTACTCTAACGTGTCATGGTGCCAGTGGTGTTTATCTGCTTTGGCTCTAGGGTCTGTGGCTCTCTAGGCTGCCAGGATTTCCCTGGAAAGGGTGTTTTCCTCCAGCTTTATCATGATAGTGCTATCTTTCCCCCTGCAGGGATGTGGGAAAGCAAAATGGGATGTCCTCATGCACCCTAAAGGAGGTACTCAGGGATCAGAGAAGCCAGAAGAGATGGCAGGGGTGTTGGTACAGCTAAACTGTGCCCATGCAGGAGCTCCTAGGCCACGCTCAGGATTCTGGAGAGCTCTAGGTCATAGCAAGTACCTGTCCTGGTTTCAGCCAGGATAGAGTGAATTTTCTTCCTGGTAGCGCTATAGTGCTGTGTTTTGGATTTAGTTTGAAAATAATGTTGATAACATGCTGATGTTTTTGCTGAGCAGTGCTGACACCAGTCAAGGACTTTTCAGCTTCCCATGCTCTGCCGGGTGCACAAGGAGCTGGGCGGGGGCACAGCCAGGACAGCTGACCCCAACTGCCCCAAGGGCTATTCCATACCATACGTCATCAGGCTCAGTATAGAAACTGGGGGGGAGTTGGCCAGGGGGCAGCGATCGCTGCTCGGGGACGGGCTGGGCATCGGTCAGCGGGTGGTGAGCAATTGCACTGGGCATCACTTATTTTGTATGCTCTTTTATCATTATTGTTGTTGTTATTATTATTATTGTTGTTGTTATTATTATTTCTCTTTCTCTGCTGCCCTATTAAACTGCCTTTATCTCAACCCACGGGTTTTACTTTCTTTTTTCTGATCCTCTTCCTCATCCCACCGGGGTGGTGCTTAGTTGCCAGCTGGGGTTAAACCACAACAGTACCCCAGGAGACATCTAAACGAAGTCTCCAAGGAGTAGTGGTGAGTCCTGTGCTGGGATAGCATTTGGGGTGAGCACATGGGGATGGAGGAATGCTGGAGGAGATAATAGGCACAGGGTTCAGGTCCTGCTGAGGAAAAGGGACAACTTAAAAATCAATAGGAGGGATACTGGTTTCTGGCAGGGTGAGAAGGTAGGAGTGTGAAGTTTGCTTGGAGATGCCATTCCCTGAACCAGGTCCCTCTAGGATATTACAGGGAACATAACTCTGAGCCAGGATCCAGGCAGGGGCTGAATAATGGTCTGGAGCGAAAGAGACTCAGGTTTCTTCTTTTTGATGGGGTCTCAAGTTCAGGGGGGACTGGCCACTTGGCAATAACACTGTCTGAAGATAATCACAGTGACTAGGCAACACAATGGATGGTAAATCTCCGATTTCTATGGATCTGCTCAGCACTTCAAATATTCCTTTCTCTTGAATCCCAGGCTGCAAGGAAATGTTTCATATCATCCTGGATCACAGAAATGCATGCTGACAGTTTAACAGCCTGCTTCTTTACAATGTTTAGGCACACTCCGTGCCAGGATAACTATTGCCCAACTTTATGCCAAGCTCAGTATGTCCTGTTTCTCGTATTCTTTCCTGTCATACAGATTTTGGTAAGCCTGTGTACCCCAAACTCTCCCAGGACCTCCCCTCTCCCCCTCCCCTGTAATTAAACAAGAACCGTTGACAGCTGCTGTCGAAGTCGGTTCCAACTCTCCAGAAATTTTCAGCAAATAATAAGAGAAGTTCTGAAATAAGAAGTCAGTTGAATTCAGTAGAGGAGAAGGCAAATTCTCAGCAATCCTAAGGGACTTTAGTTCAGAGAAGGGCCACTGACACCGTACAAGAGAAAGGAAAAGCAATGCCTAATTTTTTTGCTGGATGATGAGATACCAAGACCAGCTCACAGAGAAAGGACGGGCTTTGCAAGGCTTTTTTTCATTTCTTAACTTCAGAGTATTGTCACTTGCATTGCACAGAATATCCAAGCTGGAATATCAACTCTAACTCAAGGGATGCCGTTAGGAGAGGTTGTACCCACCATTGCACTCTGTAGGGCCTGAGCAAAGTCACCAGGGAGACAAATGGGGCTAGATGAGGTATGGGAAAGGAGAACTTTTGGAGTGAACTTTCTGACATTGTTTTACTTGCCAAGAGTTTGAAATACTATCGCATCAGAAAGGATTTGCAGTGGACATTTCTTTAAGCAAGGAATTTGACAGATATTCTTGCTCTGCTGAACTTGCTTTGCTGACTGCTTGGTAAGTCCTTTAAACAATGGTATTGTGATAAAAAATGTCACATAACTAAAAACATTTTAATTGCTAAAAACATTCTCATTAACAAAAAAAGTTCTCTTTTCAAATTCCCCTATTCAAGCAGCTATATAAGCTTTTAAGCCTTCAAGCACCAGTAAATGACATCTTTGCTAAGAATGGCTAGTTTACATCAGCAAAGAGATTACTGCAAGTTTACCGCAGTTGGAGGGGGAAGTGTTTGATATTAGCACAGACTGAGGTTCTTAACTTCCAAAAGGAACTCTTCTTTCCTTATTCAAACTCATAGGTAAAAGCTGAGAGGTTCAAAAGCTCAAAGCCAAAATGCTGGGTTAATGCTAAGAGGAAGTGACCTTTTTCAGGAGGACATCACTTTTCACTTGTGCAAATACACGGAGAGGTCACACCCCAGGGCTCAGAGTAAATTAGCTGAGCAGGTCAGAAGTAGACATGAAAAATAAAGAGATTCTGCCTTGGGGAGGATTTGCCAGTGAGATCCAGCTATGACCTTAACTGAAATGAATCTAAATTTAGCCCAAATTCTCCAAAATCGAGGTTCACTTGGTACCTAAGTTCCAGATCAGTCTACAAGTTGTCCTCTGTAGGCATTCAGTAAACAGCTTGACCTTTGACTGCTCCAAATCCAGAAGGCAACATAACAGCCTTCCTAAGATCCAGGGGCATGTCTGGGGCCATCACCTCAACGTTAGGTGGGATAGCCAAACCATGCCCACAATACCATGCCCTGTCTATATAGATGTGGTATTAACAGTGTGCTCTAAAGCTCATCCCAGCATAGTTGAGAAGGATGGTCTACCCATCAGTGTGGTGTGATCAGGCAGCTGTTATGACCCTGAGCCTTTCCTGCTAATAAGGAATGTTGATTTGTATCTCAGCATGGCACTCGAGGCTTAAATCATCTCTATCATCTTCACCTGCGTGCTTCAAAATTGGTCCAATATCGTGACCCAGGACACATGCTGCTGTGCTAGTCTGGACTAAAACTGCCTGGAGGACACTTCTAAATTTCCTCTCCTCTACCCTAAAATAGTTATTTCAGAAAAGTCTCTTAGTGTCCCCTTTTTCTTTGGTGTGATGCATACACTGCCAACGTCCTTCTGGGCACTATGATTGAAGGTAGCTGTCACCTCCAACAGAAAAGTGGTGACATTGTGAGTTGTCACCACCTTGATGTCTTTGCAAGAAGGAAAGTGAAGTTCATGGTGGGGTTTCTTCCTCCTCACTCTTGGGTCACCCCAGGGGTATTTTGATCCCTCTTCTCCCTGCCACCAGCGCCCCTCTCCCTGGTCCCCAGCACGGGTGGCAGAGCTGCCCAGCGCCCAGCCCGGGCACGCAGAGGGCTGGTGTTTGCTGGGCAGTGCCTGCCCGGGGCGGCAGCCCTTGGCCATGCCGGGTGTCCCCAGCGCTGAGCTCAGGCAGGTCGGGCACGGGGCCCTTGGCCACGGGACACTTGTG
>VZTL01052908.1:0-11980 GCA_013400535.1 Scopus umbretta | reverse complement strand
AAGCCCAAGTCCAGCAAAAAAGGACTTATAGAATACTACATGTGTATTTGGTTGTTGATTATTCGTTACCTACTCTATAGTTAAGACAATTACTGTGTTACATAGGGCTATCTTTATCATATATTGGGAGAATCAGTGTGCTATGCTTCACATGTCTAGATATATATGTGTGTACAAGAATAAAACACAAGGTATGTATACAGCATTAGTAATATTTCAGAAGTATTTATTTTTTTTTAGTGTTAATAAAACAGTTTTGACAACAGTGTGTAATCTCTTGCATTCTTAACAGTGTACATGAGCTGTCCCTTACTGAGGCAGCTTATGTGTGCATATGTAGTTACCACAGACATAGCTATTATGTGTGTATCCATCTCTCTTTGCAAATAGACACTGAACCATACTATACATACACATTTGAGGTGATTTTATGAAATCACTGTTAATGTATGCTGAAGGGGGAGGGAAGTCCACATATTATTTTTGTATTTACAAGTGCGAGTGCATGCATACACACACATACCTAACACTTCCTGTGACAATGATACTCAGAAGAATCTGTGTAATCCTGTTTACATACATATCCACAGGTAGAGATCACGTCTCTTTTTCTTTCTTTCATCAGTTTTTTTCAGTTCAGTATAAATGTTCATCAGAAAACTGGTGCTAAGATTCTCGTGGCATGGGAGGGTATATTTCGCAGAACACCACTTGTGTCAACCACTAATGATTGAAAGGGTAATGCTAATTGAACGTTGCTGAATGCATTGTCATTATCAGGTTTCTCCAGCCAATGGACGAAACAGATTGCCCACACCATCTCCTGAGCCGCCCCCCAGCATCGTCAGGTTTGCACTGCCACCCGGGCACACAAATAATGGGTCAGATTCCTCTGATTCGGAGTACAGCTCTCAAACCACAGTGTCCGGCATCAGTGAAGAGCTTCATCAGTATGAGGCTACCCAAGGCCCTGGGGCACCAGTCCATCAAGTAATAGTGGAAGCCACTGAGAATCCTGTCTTTGCGAGATCCACTGTAAGTAGGTTGCATATTGACTGGCAGGAGGGCAAGAAGAGTGTTCGGGGTTTTTCTGTTTAAATCTATTTATTTTTGTGGAAAGCTCTTTTCGTATTTCTGGCTGATCATGCTTTATGAGTTTGTGTTGTGCCAAAACTTGTAAGCAGGGAGTGAAGGCTTTCCTTGTCCTCTCCTTTAGAATCAAGCTGGGGGTAAAACGATGGTACAAAAGCAGAGACCTTTGGCATGTGTAATTGCCGTTATATCATATTGGCACCAGCCACAAGAGAGAGCTCTCAGTCTGTTTGACGACTGTTCTCGGCGAGAGAGAATGGGGAGAGATTAAAAGATCTTCCACACAGCTCCATGTGGATTGCCCTCTCATATACCTCTCCCTGACAGCACATTTTGGGGAGAAAGATTGATAGAGCCAGGAGGAAACAGTTTCAGCGTTGTACCAAATCTTGGGCCTGTTGCATCTTGCTACTGGGTTGGCATAACTGCGATTTCAAAGGAAAGTGAAAAAGCTCTGTCTCCTACCCCTGCTGATGCCGCATGCTGAGCTGCAATGCGGATCTGTTTTTGTTCAGCAGAGGCCTCGAAATAGGTACAAGCACAGCCACATTTGAAGTTGGTCACGGTTTATTGACTGATGTGGCTGCTGCGCTTCACGCTTTTTACAGAAATCAGAAAACAGATTCCTACAGTCTATACAAACTACCCTACTAACATCCTGTGTACGTACCCTGCATGGAATAGAGCCTTTTCCAAATGCCTGCAATTCTGCTTGTTGAATGAGTTAAGATCAAGTGCTTGTCACCCATCCCTTTGAAAAGATGGACCTGTATGTAACAAGCTTACAATAATGTTTTCAGCGGTCATCCTGTGTTTTTCTGAAGGTATGCTTTCCAGGTTTTAATAACTTCAGACAATAAACGATCTGGAAAAATTAACCATTATCAGACTCCAGAACATTACGCTTGTAGAGTCAGAGCTAGGACAGCGTTATTATAATTGTTCTCCGCATGAAATACAAGTGAGCATAGTATTTGTTTGCCTCCCCCTGTCAGAGGCATAACCGTGTATCTCTCTTGCAGGTGGTTCAGCCAGAGACAAGGCATCAGTCGAGTCCCAGACTACAATCGAATCCAGAGTCCGGCACGCAGCAGGCGTGGCGTCAGGGCAGACAACCCAAACGGGAAGCGAGGGAAGGGCTGCGACCACCTCCTTACCGCCCTCGCAGGGACGCTTTTGAAATTTCTACTGAAGGGCATTCAGGACCTAGCAATAGGGATCGCTTGGGCCACAGGGCTCGTTCTCATAACATGAGAAGCCCGGCATTCGGCGCCGTGGGCGCCGCAGGACCAGCGTACTGCCAGCCTATCACTACTGTGACTGCCTCAGCTTCAGTGACTGTTGCTGTCCACCCTGCGGTGCACAGCCACAGCTCTCGGGGAGGGAGCTTTCCGTCCTACGAGGGATATCATGAAGCTGACCATGGGCCGTTTGAGGACCCTCATGTGCCTTTTAATGTGCGGTGTGAAAGAAGAAATTCTAAAGTAGAAGTTATAGAGCTGCAAGACGTTGAATGTGAGGAGAGGATACCTGGCAACAGCTCACAGTAAGGTAGGTCCGTCTCCTGTAGCTGCAAGCTTTGCCTGTGCCAGGCAGTGGTGTGATCGAAAGAAAGGGGAAAGATTAAATTTCTCTGAGGTACCTTTCCTCCAGGTAGGTTTACTTGTTGGTCCCTGATCGTCTTAAAACTACTGACTGTGAGTATAGTACATTTTGCACGAGAACTCAGGTTTGGTAAGGTAGTACTTAGCAACACTAAGAAGTGGTAGTAGGTTCAGACATGAACTGCTTCCAAGAGCCTTGGAAAGTGGGTAAGTAGATCGTACAATCCCAGCTTACCAGATGAAGAAAACGAAGCAGAGATGTTGTGTAGCATCTTCAAAGCTGTGTGACTGCATTTGCTGTTGATAGGTCCTGTCTTCTGATCCCTGAATCAGGCATGTTCTAATACATCATACAGAATGACATTGCCTAGGAGACTGTAAAATTGCCAGCTACTTTGAGTTGCCCTCTTTTGAAAAGAACTCCGTGAAAGAATTTGAAGTCCGTAGTGAGAACTGAATCCCTCTGGAAGATGGGCTGAGTTGAGAGGTGGGAAGGCCCCACTACGCCTAGTGCACTGCTGCGCGGCAGAGTGTCCCCTGCGCTTTAGGGGGTGTTCAGAGACCCACCCAGCAAGCCCGCACGCTAGAGGACTCCTGGGGCCAATCTCTCCCTTGCCAGGGGCAGCTGCAGTGGCTATTGCAGATTTGTGGAGGGTGCAGTTGACCTAGCAGGGCACGTAGTGTGTTCCTGTGAAAAAACAGATACACCCAAGAACTTGTGAGACTTGATACCTAAATCGTTGTCTGTCTTTAGGTTGGCAAGAGAAGGTTGCAGGAAACAGTGCTGTTTAGAACAGACAGGATATTTGAGCAGATGTTTGGGGAAGAATAAAGCTGTTCATTTTCTCGAAAATTTTCCATTAATTTTATAGGGAATACTTTGAAGAGGAGAACCCAACTTGAGTTTTTATCCTGAAAGCTTTAGGAGGCTTGTGCCTGAAAAACCATTTCTCACTATTTTACCTTCATTTTTCTCTTTTGGGGGGAAAAAGAAAGCGTAAAATAGTAACTTAGCTGTGGATCCCTGTTTTCTCTTTGCTTTTCAGAGCTTTTCAGTGACAGTTTGACCAGAGCAAGCCATTTTATTTTGGTTGTAGAACTACTTCACGTGTATGCATATGCATGTGTGCACGCACACACGTTGAGAATTTTGATGGAAATTTTTTGATGACTCATAATAAAATCACCTTCTGATTTATAAAATGTTTCTCGAAACATCTCAAAGTGCAAACAGGCGTGAATGCCTTTAGCCTCGCAGTCTATGGCAAGTAATAGTACCCTTGAAATAAGGAAATACGTGTGCTCAGCTTTTTCAAGCTGAACTGCATGGTAATATGAGATTCTTAACTGTGTGCAGTATTCGATGTGGCGTATTTGTCCTTCAAGTGTTCGTTGATTTTGACTGCATTTGTTGCAGGTATCCAAAGCTAGAAACTCAGAAATTAAAGGATCCTCATTTTTTAAATTGGCATCAGTATTTCTTTACCAGGAAATTCATGACTGAGATGAAAGCAGAGCCTGCATTTCCTGACTGCTAACTGTGTAACCACGAGAATCATGAAATGAGTTTTGGATTAGCTTCATTGTTTTGTTTTTCTTGAACTTTAATGAATGTTTGTTTTTCTTCTCTCTTTACTTGTAAAGGGTAATAACTGAAGCAAAGAAGAGGCCAAAGATGGAAAACTGTATTTCCAGAACTGCTTGAAGAGAAGAACTGCTTGAAGTTGTAGAAAAGGACATGCTGCATCAGGACAACAGTTCACTGTTACTGTAACCTATTGTATTATTTTGTTAAATATTTCTTTTAAGTATTTAAAAGATGTACACATATGTAATATACAAAAGAACAATGTAAAGTAGTATAATCTGGAGTCATTTGCCTCTGGGCAATAGAATGGGGACAATATTGTGTGCGCGTTGTACTTTTTGTACATTGATCTCTGTGCCACAACTAAGCTTAATCTAGTTTTAAATTTCAGCATAAGTTGCTGCTGCTTAAATGTTGTATGATTTACTTGTATAATTCTATGCAAATATTGCTTATGGTTTTTAGGATTTTTTTTTTTTAAAGGTACATGTCTGTTTAAAGTATTTTAAATTTGCGTATCACAACCCTGTGGTAGTATGAAATGTTACTGTTAACTTTCAAACACGCTATGTGTGATAATTTTTTAAAATAAGCAGATATGAAGAAAAGCAAGTTAATCTGGGAGGCTTAAATAGATTTAGCTATGTGCAGGTTTTGTTTTGCTGTGTGTATCCATGTATGCATCTGGAAGTGTGCATGCTTTTGTGTGTATGTTCCTGGTGTACTGTAGTTTCTCTTTTACTGTATGGTAACACTTAGTGGGCTTATAAACCCACTGATGCTGATGTGAGTCTGGCTTTCCCTGTTAGTAGGCACTAGTGAAAACTGTGTTGGTGTTTACCAACGTACACCATAGACTGCCATCATCAAAGGCCCGACTAGAAGAGAAGAGAAGACAGGGAGTTGAGGTTTGGGGTTGTGGTTCAGTTTTCCAACTTTTAATGACTTGGTTCACATGACTTTGGTCAAGTCACTTAAGTGCCCCATGCCTCAATTTCTCCTTCTGTAAAATGGGTATAATTACACTTACCTACCTCCCAGGAATGTTGTGAGGCTTAATTACTGTTTGTGTAGTGCTTTGATTTTTTTTTTCTTTTTTTCTTTTTTTTTTTTTTTTTTTTTGGGGGTGTTGTTTTGCAAAAGGTGCCAGGTAAGTGCAAACACTATAACCATTATATTTTTTTCACTTCCAAAGGTGCTGGATATTGAGAGGTGCTGGTGGTTACAGAAATTCAGTGAGCATATGCCTTGTTTTGATATTGATACTGTTAACTATGAGTGGCGTTAGAAGCTGGATAATTGAGTTGTTTGATGGTGAGCCACAGCTCAGCTGTGCCCTTACAGCATTAAAAGCAGTATCTTTGGTCACCTTATTTTTATGGCAGGAAGGAAGTTAATAGTAAGTGATAAAAATCAAATGGAAGGATTAAAAAAAAAAATAATCTATTTTCACTTTTTAAATATAAATGGGCTTCTGATGGGTCCAGGACTGTAATGATACGTAAGGCCTGGGGTGTTCTTTTCTCTATTATTTGTGTTTTCCCATGCTGCATTGGCACTTTTAATTAAAACAGCTAAACTGGGATCTCTTTGCGAAACTAATTTAGCTTTTTGTACTATTATTTTTAAACTAAAGGGGGATTGCTGCAGGTGAAAGGGTCTGAAAAAACACTACAGTTTGCGTTCCAGCTGAAAACAAACCCTAAGAATGGAGAACCTTAATAGAACGAAAGTTTTCATTATCTCTCTCTTCCTCTTTCTTCATCTTTTTTTCTGCCCTTCTCCGAGCTGTTTTTCTAGAGCAGGTAGATGTTCAGTTGTTTATTCAGAGCCAAACACACACAACCAGTATTCAGTTTCTAAACACAGCAGTGGTGGGGCTTTTCTTTAATGCCTGAACAGCAGCGGCCAAGTCTTTGATGGGAAAGTGTTTTTCTCCAGTGGCTTCAGGGAGTCTTACCTTTGCCTGCAGACCTTGCCAGCATAACGAATGGGGATAATTAGAATGCACAAATTTCCATGCCTTTTTTGCTCACTTGAAAACACTTTGATATTGAGGCACTTGTTTACAGATCTCCAATGTGAACGCTCGAAGAGCAGGTGGCGAGAGCCTGGTGTCATTCCCATGATACATAAGCTACTGTTTCAATGCACACTAAGGGTTAATGTCGCAACTGCCTACTGGTCCAGTTCACTGTTTAACGTGGAAACCCTTAATGACAAAAAGACGAGGGGCCCCAATTTAGCACTAGCAGCATAGTGACCTCAGATCATACAAACTCTGCAACAAAACTGTATGATACTAATTGGAAGCTACCTTCAACCGCCAAGCGTGTGCGCTCCCGTGTCAGAGGTCGGCAGGGCTCCCACTGACACCGCCGCCGCGGCGGGCTGCCTCGCTCCCTCCTCTTCCTCGGGAGGGAAGGGGGCCGGGGCGAGCCGCGCCGCGGCATCTCCCACCTGCCCTTGCCCGAGTCCTCCTGCGTGCTTGTGTGTGGGTGAGCTGTCTGCTGCTTCGTGCACAATGTAGACCTTCTTCTCCGATAGTCACATTGGCGAGGGGAGAACTCAGTGGCTGGCAACATTTATTTTGTTTCGGTTTTGTTTTTTAACTTTTTTAATCATGGGTGATATTTATATTTTTGTATCATAAGAATGTTTTCTTACAGTATTTGTCATGCCAGTTTATAACAAACAAGATGCAGGGATTTTATTTCTATTGGAAACACTATTACAGCTATGTTTTTACTGTTTAATGGATTTTTATTTGTATAGAGTGCTTACTAATGTTAAATAGGAAAGAGTATATAACATTTACATTAAGGACTCGTCGTAGCTTTAGCGTAAGGAGTTAAAAGGAAAAAAATACTCAAACTGGGTCTCATTGCCTGCCTGCCTTGGTAGGAGTGGGTTTGTGTCATTTCAGTTACAAAGATAAAATTATGCCATATAATTTATTTATATGAAAATTTATTTTTGTAGTGTACATAGTAGTCATCAAGTCTTTTGACAGAAGTATATTTTTAAAGAGTTTATATGTAATGATGATACCATTATGTTTTGGAACACTGCTGAGATACAATTTACGGTGCACACTTTTCCTTGTAAACCCCCTGGCAGAAAAGAAAGTGTTTAACAGTGTTAAGAGAGAAAGAGAGCGTGAATATTCATACAATTCTGAACTGTGTTTTAGTTACCGTTTGTGATCTAGTGTGGTTCTCATTTTAAACTTTGAATGGAAATTGTACAAACTCTCTAAATATTAATGTTCAAACACTGATAGAAATTCTAACATGAATAAAAAATACTATAACTTATTGGTTACGGATTTGGTTGTTTATAGAATGCTTCTTTATGGACTACTAGCCAGCTGTGCGGGTACAACCATGCAATCAGTCTGATTTGGAGCATGAATTTGGGATGTTTCAGTATTCAGAGTATTGGGGAGATTCAGATTTGCCCATGTGGAAGCAGGAGCCAATTCTAAATTCCTGTCTAAATTGTAACACGCTGGTGCTTGTCTGTTGATTCTGTTGCCCTTGTCATGTCTTGGGGGATAGGTTTAGGACCGGATTATACCTTTCATTCTCACTCTGAACGAAGCATTTTTGTGTAGACTTTGAACCCTTGGGTAAAGCAGTTCATGTACAGGTTATTTCTGCTTGGAAGTGGGAGGAAACACTTTGTCTTCGTCCGTGTCTCTGGTTGCTCCCTTGATTGGATTGGAGAAATAGTCTTGTTTTTCCCACTTTGAAGAACAAAAAAAAAAAAAAAAAAAAAGTGGAGTTCTGAAAACTACAGCGCTCCATAGGAAGGGAGACTCCTTACAAAACCCCTTCTGGGAAGCGTGCTAGCGCCTGCAGGCCAGGGCGCAGGTCCCTGTGCCCTGCGCAAGCGCTGCTTGGGAAGGAGGAGAGCAGGGTGAATGTTCTAAGGAGCAACATCTGAAGTCACTGGCATCATAAACCTCCGTCTGGTTTGTTGTCCTGTGCAAACATACTCTGCTGAGCATCCACCCAAATGCCACAGAGCCAGGAATCCTTTCCTTTATCCTATAGCCCTCAGGTGATTTTTTTTTTTTTTTTCCATGAATCCTCTGAATTTCTCACAAACAAAAAGGCCAAACGTGCCGTGGGATAATTTGCAATTCTGCCTCTACTTTTCATGGTCGGAGGACACACCGATACAACTTGCTATTTTATGTTTTCTGGAAGCTTAACCAGAAGAGAGAAAAACACAGTTAAAGGACTTGAACTGCAAAACTCCTACACATCTTGTTTTGCTACTCAACATAACGCTCCTTCAGATCACCGGGAGCAGCCAGACTGAGTCAGGTTGCGGGTTTGGCCTTGCTGGGTTACGGCCCGTGAGAACAGCGGCCGCTGAAGTCCTGCATTAGCTCAGCTCACTGACTTTGCCTTTTGTGTCCCAGCCATTCACGGGACTGGAAACCGTATGAATAAATCAATACATTCTGCCAGTCAGAACACAGGATTTTTTCTTTAAAAATTCCATTTTGCATCAATGATAGCTATTTACCTTACATTACTTGTCATGTTTAGATTTCTTATAAATGGCTCTTCTTGCTGTCAGTCTTATTAACCCCACGTAAGACCTTAATCAGATTTTTGTCCAAGATTGGCCATATTTATTCAGGCCTTAAGTAAACATGTGGCCAAATTTTTGTTGGCATAATACACGTATTTAGCAGCTTCAGGAATGCTGCATGCTGCTAAACTGCAGCAGCACCGGTGTATGAACAGGTGTTTCATTTTTGTTAACTTTCACTCCCAATGAGCATCTGAGACACCGACTGTTTATATCTGAAAACCACTGTTGCCAAATTGTAATTACTTTTAATGGCTGCTGCGAGTAATGAGAACAATTACTACTTCCTTACTCCATTTAATCATTCGTGTCCTTTTTTGTTGCAGACGTGTTGAACCTTACTGCTAGAACAGGATGCGTGCCAGGAAACTGCACGACCCAGCCCGAGTGGCTTAAAAAAATACATGTCCAGTTTAACTCTACGCAGCTAATTAAACACAAAAATGAAGCAGTACTGCTGCTCTGACAAAGCAAAAAAAAAAAAAGTTTAACATGCATCCTGGTGTATTTGGTACTGCAGAAACCATTCTGCCTCTGTGGACACTACGTAAGCAAAGGAAATCTCTCGCCTCCGATTTTGGTTGCTTGCGGTGGCATCCAGGCCACTTGCCACCCTCCAACAGCTTTTCTTGGGAACATTTCCACCCTCATTTTAACAGCTGTAACTGCACAGGTCACTAGTGTTTCTGCTGCCACGACAGCTATCCCTGCTTGCCGCTGCTGTAGGGTCAGGCTGCAGTGGAGAAAACTGGGGCTCCCTTGGGTTATTGAATGTCCTGCCATAACTCAGCTTGCCCCAAGAAGCGCCGAACACAAGGCCGCATGCGTTTTAATTTGTTTTGCTAATCAGAGCATCTTCCCAGGCTTAACGCGAGCTGCCAGTTAGGAGTTGCTGGATCTTTTGAGTCGGCTCATTTGAATTAGGACCTCATGTTCACACGGTGGAGGTAGCTTCCGCACAACGGAGCACAAAAACCCTGTGGCTTTTCTGTCTGGTCTTTCCATCCCTTGAGCTCAAACCTTTGCAGTGGGGCTGACTTTGCAGGTCCCCAGCTGCCTACAGACACCACAGCCTTGTGAAACCTGCTGGGGAGCGAAGCTGTAAGCCAAGGCGGCCGGGAAGGGGGAGGGTTGGAAACTTGCTTCCCAGGCAAGGGAGGGCTCTGCCTCGGTTGAAGAGGAAGGGCTGGGAAGCAGGGGCCAGGCTTCATTCACGGGTGAGTGAAGTAGGTGGGTTTCCCCATCTGTTGAGGGGGAAAGACCACTGAAGTGTTTGAAAAGTGATTTATGGCAGAAGTGAGAAACCCTGGGGGCTCTGGAAGAGGGAGAGCTCCACCATCTGATTTAGCGGACCCAGAACAGTACTGCAAATGTATTTCAAAGCCTAGGTAAGACTGATTTTTCTGTTCCAGGTTGTATCCAGTTTAGCAACCCTGGATTTTTTGTTCTGAAGTTTATGTAGGGGAATAGACTTGTAGGGAGGAATGTCTGGCAAGCCTTTTGAAAGAGAGGGGAAGGGAAAGGAGTTAAACAAGAATTACTCGGTAACTAGAAAGTACTCAAAGGAAGAGTATCATTATGCTTCTTTTTTCCAGCTGTTGGTGCTTTAACGAAGGCAAATCTTTCCTCTTTCCCTCCCTTGTGACAGATGTTGTGTCTTGCCCAGAAGACAAGAGGTTTCACCTCTCTGGTCTGCCAGATGTTGGCAGGGCTTTTAAGTGGGGGAGAGCCTTTCCTTTAGGAGAGCCTGTCACCACAGAGTGTGCTGCTCCTGCACTAAGGCGGCTTTACTGAAAGTATATGTGGCTCTGTGAGTCACCAAACATGGGTGACAAATGACCTTTGAGATGGGTAGATTTAAGCTAATAACCTTGAGGTTAAAATGCCAATTTACCCTTTCCTAGTTACCAAACATATAACCCATCTGTAATCACAGTTTACTGCTCTGAGCCAAATGGGTTGTTTCTTCTCATTGAACAAGGGACCAGATATTTTATTAGTTGTTAAGAGTGATAAAGGTAAAAGATTTGAATACCTCATTTCAGTAAGAATTACTGGGGTACATAGGAAACTCACAACTTTCACCCCTAATAACTAGCATTTCCTGCAAGAGAATTCAAATCCTCTTTCACTTTATTGCTGCCCTTAAGTAGGATATTTATTTTAACTTAAGAGCATTTACTTTGGTGGCTCTTACAGAATATGTGTACCATTTAGCAACATTTTAGAAGACTAACAGTTTCAACTTTAAACGGTTGTAAAGACCGAGGGAGGGTGTTACTGTACAGCGTCACACACCTTAGTGCAGCAGTTATGCAAATTGTCAGGTGACATCTAAAAGACAGCTAAAACTTTTATTTTGGAGTCAGCAGTATAGAGGTTTCTACCTGGCAAATGGGCTTCGGGAGACTTCTTTTGTTTACTTTGATCTTCTCAAAGTTTGCAAAAAATTGTCAGCAAAGTTCTTGTGAAACTGAATGGAACAGAAGTAGCCATGGCATGACCTCTGTGAATGCCATGCATTTATAGTTTCATTCAGTCTGGCCCATCTTGAATCAAGTGAGGAAACAGAACTATAAATTAAGATGAGTTATTTTTAGCCCCTAAAAAGATCTGTGTATGACTATAATTATTCAGCACATAACTGATGAAAATACTACCCAATACTAAGCTGTGGCATCCAACTCCTGTTTACATACAACGTTACATAACATTGCTCCATTTAGATTTTTAATTTAACTTTTCACTTTGCATCTCTATGCTGTTTTCAGGCATTCCAGCGTAATTTTGAGGAAAGTGTATGTATGGGGGCAAAAAGTGCTTTTAAGCACATTGTCTGTGAAAGCTGTGATCACATTCATAAACAGGTTTCCCAATTAACTAGACAGTACATGGATTTAAACCAATTCCAATGGATGGTCTCTAATGCAACAGACTGTAACGCTCCAAAGTAACCATTACAGTCCATTGAATCAGTAGCCCATGAACTAACAAGGATTTAAACATTAGTTGGTTATAGTTCCTTAGGAACCCCACAATTTGAGAAGGATGTTGAGGTCCTTGATTGTGTCCAGAGCAGGGCAACAAA
>VZTL01052905.1:1051-13209 GCA_013400535.1 Scopus umbretta | reverse complement strand
ACATTTTGTGTAGAACAAAAAGAGTACTATACCTTCCTTACCCCATCAAATCTACAGCCTAAATGCTCATTTTCAAACTCACGCAAAGCTCACAGTTGTCAAGATTTATGTTATCCTATTTATATCCTTTCTAAGGACAGTAGACTGAGTAGATCATCAGTGTAAGTTTAATAAAGGCAAAAAAAAATTCTCTAGAGCAAATCTAGCCTTAACAGTCTAATATAAAGCACAAACGTTAGTAAGAAGACTTTTCTTGTAGGAAAATACTTCTTTTAGTTACAGCAGTCCTGCCAGCAGCAGGATTCTGCTGGAGACACAGCACAGGAATTCTATGTACCTGGCTCGCAGAGCAAAGCAAATGTTGCAAGAGTCACGTCAGTGTAGGAAAATGCTAGTACATTTTCCAAACACTGGTATCACCTCACTGTGTATAGAGATGTCAGGATCTTGTGATGTTACACTACCAAGCTGGCCTTATGTTGTTTGGTTGGCATATTACCTGCAAACACTTTTTGGCAATGAAATTGTCTCTCAAGATTAAGATTCACCCGAAATGGGGGGTAAATAATGGGACCAGCACCTGGGAAGAACGGAAAGGGATTCATCCCTCTTTACAGTGAACTTTTCCTCCCTACCCTTCATTTTTTGGCTTTTTGGGTTTTTTTAATTTTAAACTTACATAAACAGCAGTACTGATGCAGATTTAGTACGAAAGATTTTCTTGATCACTTTCAAGAAAACATTAACCAACTCTGGCCAAGGAGACTTCATGTGGGAGACCCTTTTTAAGACCCACTTCTGTTTGGGCTAGCGCAATACATACTTAGTCCTAACCCACCAGATCTATGACTGAGAAGCACAGAAATTCACAGCATAAATGGCCTAAGTAGGTCTTCTGATGCTGACTGTAACTTGAAAGATAAGTAGAATTTGTAGAAACACCCTTTTTAACTTTATCAGGCTTGAGTCAACCCTTAGGTACGCTGCAGAGCAGAGTGAGCTGCAGCTCAGGTTAAACTGTCTCAGCACACAATCAAACAGACATAACCTGAAAGTAAAGCTCATCATGGGCCTCTTAGTCCGTTATTGCTTGGTTTTTTCATTTCTGGAGTCATATGTGATTTTCTAATATTACAGTTTATCCAGGAGATAGCTGTCTCCTACATTAGTAATGGGAAATTTTATGATAGAGCAGTTGCAGTATATGTTGCATTATATGAATTTGTGTTTCTTTCTCCCTACAAAGAATCTGTTTTCAGTATTGTCATCCAACTACAGCATTCTACCTTGTTATGAATAATTAGCTTCGGCCACTAAAAAAATAAACATGACACATACATAAAAAAGTTGCTAAAGGGAACTTTTGTGATCAATATTTTACCCACAATGTAAAAACAAAGGCATTATTCATTTCCCTCAACATTTAGACTTCACTGCAACTTCCACATGTGTACAAGAAGATGGTTTAGGAACAGACACAAAAATCTGAGACTACATCATTGAATAGCACAAGCTCCCCCGTGTAAAGTTTCATAAAGGACATTTCCTGAATAGGACATGGGACACTTACGGGCATACTTACAATTGCTATATGTTTTCCACTGGCTGGAAAATTAGAATGGAAAATCCAGACCCCTCTACACAGTGCCTTGCCTGAGGGGTCACACAAAGTGACTGTACCTCTAATGTAACAGTGCTTCCTTAAAAGCCCCAGTACTTTAAAAATGTATTACATATGCCCAGATGCACCCTTTGGGTTAGTATAATTGATTTTTGTAAAGTTTTTCAGATGCCTGAAGTCAATCACATGCATAAACATCTACACAACCCCTCAGGACACACAACGGAAATGAAGGAGTTAAGAGTATGTTAGGTCGGTACTAAAAGTTACTGGATTTTAAAAATATTTTTCCACTCTAGTATTTGCTGTTAAATCCATGGAACTGTACATTAATAATATCCTAAGTTTCACAGTTTTTAAAGCCAAGGTTAATACTGATAGATGAGGTGGGCTGCAAACTGCATTGTTACTAGGCCTACCGTGATTTGATGTAGAAAGCAGTACTGTGGTATAGCAAACCTACAAACAAAGAGGAGGAAGAACAGTCCTAAGAAAATGCACAAAAGTTGGAATCAGAAGTTCAAGATTCTATTTTTGTTTTTTTCCATGTTTTCTGTGTGACCTAGGGAAAATTTCTTAACCTTTTCACATCCCGGTATTTCTACCTGTAAAATAGAGATGATATGCTCTTCATCATCATGAGGCTACTCTCAACTACCTTCTGCAGTTTGTTCCAAGATTCAAAACTGGAAATATAATTTTGTTTTTCCACTGTTCACATTTTCTTCCTTTACTGCACAGTTATCAAAAAATCTAAACCATACTATTACATATGAAAGTCAGAGATTGTTACTGAAGTATGTAAGGGATGCAGAGCAATTCATTTTCTCAATAGGAGTTACTCAACAGAAATAATTTACAGACGCCCACCAAGCTGACTTCAGTTATCATTTACAGGTATATTTTACTTTGTAACATGAGTCAAGTAGAATCAAGCATTTTAATGGCAAAAAGTAACTCACAAAAAAGTGTATCATGCAACTGTGTACATTCTTTGACCAAAGAGCCCGATATGTAATAAAGTATTCCCTTGAGAAAGCTGAATATTAAAAATCACTGGATCAAATTTTGCTCTATGGTACATAAGCAAAAGGGAAAACTAACTGTGGAGAAGGTGCGGAAACAGTTCTATGGGGAGAAGCAACTGTTCAACAGCAGATGATTTAAGAGAGGGATCTTTGAAAGAAGGCTGAGACCTCATAGGTAAGGTTTGTCCCTTGAAGTCAGCAAAGTCAAACAGTAGAATAATTTGTAGGGTTTTCTGCTCTATTAATGGGGCAAAAATCGCCAATGGAAGAAGGGAGTCATTGACCAGCAGCAGCATCCAGGAAACAAGAGCAACATTAACAGCATGAAGTACTACAAAATCAAACAAACAAGATTTTCACAACCTTTCCTGGATATTGCCTAGAATGAAAATCAAAGAAAACTGCATAGTGCAGCCTGCTCTGAACATCAGATACTTGTTTTCATCCTGTCCAGACATGAGCTACCCTTTTCGGCCAACTTCTACTTTCATGCACAAAAGAGCTACATCAATGTCAAAAGATTTGCAGTAGGGCAATTCATCACAGTCTGAACTCCAACAAGTGTTAAAAATACAGCGAGGCTCAGCCATAAAAGGAAGGAATGAAGGAGAGAATAAGACTATATTCTTAAAAACTTATAGAAGCATTTCTAGTGCCTGGAGCACGTGGCTATTACCAGAGTGCTGGATTCTCTAAGGTAACTGCCCAGTGCTGAGCTGTGACTTCAAGGAAATCAGGTCTCCATCAGACTGCGAGTAGTATTAGTATACATTAGACTAGTCACAGTTGTGAACACATAACCAGAGAATAGAATATACCTCAATGTTTTGGGTAATACCTCTCCCCTTATTTGGCTGTATTAGACATGCTATGCAAGTTCACTTTAAAAAAAGAGGAAAATAAGAAAGACGGATTTAAAATCAAAAGAAGAAAAATGTTTTTCTTTTTTTTAACCAAAAGTTTCAGATCTGAATTTAGAAGTTCTTTCCCAATGCCACTGCTCACCTTCATCCTGTTGTGCAGAGTGCAGAGAGCCTGCTCAGCTCAGTCCACATCTCCTAGAGATTCTTCTTGTTTTCCCTAGTCCCAGCAGAGAGTGACCAGTCAACTCTTTGCTAGCTAATCCACAGGGCCAGAGGGCAGGACCTGGCATGAAATAGCTGTTTCTCACCTCACTTTCTTTGTAACCCTGATCTCCTGAGTGCCTGTAAACTCAGGCCTCAGCTCCCTTCTACCAGGCAGATCCTGTGGTCAAGCATTCCTTGTCACTCACTCCAGAGACAGTCCTGGAACAGTCCAGCCTTCAAATCCTCCAGGGTCTCGCCTCCCAGCAGTGTCACCATCTTCTTCTAGTTCTCACTAGTTCACACTTCTAGTACCCCTTTCCAAGCAGTCCCCAATGCCCGCAGGCGCCAAAGCCAGCATTAACTAAACACAGCCCCCTCCTGGCCTGTAAAGAAACCATGCGTGCTTCCACCTTAGCTTGTAAACAGATGGAATCTGCGTTTATAATAATCCTCCAACTGTTACTTAAAAATATGAATCCTTTTGATGCTGCTGTCCTCAGCTGAAGTCTCTGAGTAACAGAAGCACATGGCAGAACCCTTAACGTGTATTGATACATCTTATTCGAAGTGCTGTTTTCTAGATGCACTGGTTAAAACTCACTTGCTGCTGCTGCTCAGTGAAGTAAGAAGAGAACTTAATCTGATGAAGGACAGAGTTGAGATAGTAGCATCAGGCAGCTGAGTGGTTGGTCATATTCACTGCATAGATTCCTTCTGAAAATCATTCCTCTGAAAAAGTAAAAAAACACACCAATCTTTCAGGTCCTGGATCATTATGTTAGTCAGATGAGAAATAAGTTTCATGCAGTAAAAGTTGCTCTCTTTGGGCACTGCAGAGACCGTTTATTTTGACCGAAGGAATTAAAAACATTGAAACTCCATGAAACATCATGTGAAACTCAATAAATCACATCCATTTTAATTATTGCTTTACCCCAAATTGTTAGAGTAGAGGGTGGCCAAAGGCAAAGGGAGCAAAAAGGAAACACAGTTCAGGATACTCATTAGCAGTGCATCGAAATAAAGTGACTGTAAATAAGCTAAGGAGTCCTGAAGCGTTGCAAAACACAGTAACTTTATACGAAACATGCCTCTCCTCTTTCCTGCTGTATGCCACTATCAGCAAAGGAACTTAAGAGTTACCATCTTGTGTCAGATCTCTCTTTGCTTCTTTCAGTGACTCAACCCTCCCTGCTTTTTCTCACATGCAGAAGCCAGACCATAGCGATGTCAGAGACAGGGCTAAAGAGGCCACAGCATGCGTTAGAGGGCTGCATCTGGCAGCTTCCCTTCATTGTGCTGTCTCCTGAAATAGAATGAATCCCCATCGCAGCTGAACCTGTTCAATTTTACTGGGTCACAGCACAAAGGCAATTTCTTACTAGATTAGGTCATGAACATGGCAATAGTGCAGGCTGCCTGAATTCCGGCTTTTAAAAACAAAACTGCTGCAGCAGTTTTCAAAATAACACAGCTGACTGTCCAATATCATCGGAAGCCATTTCTGGGAAACCTAGGATTTTGGGTTTAGATAAGATCAGTGCATTTCTTTTGCCAAAAGATAGCCAGGGCCACATACCTTACCGGAACAGACATACAGGTAGGAACAGCATGATACCGGTAAGGACTTACAGCCTAAATGCTTCAGCCACATCAGGTGGATCCTGATGGAAACTGGGTTTCAGAGAGTTGTAATTTCTCATCCACTTTTTAAGGAGGATTCTCTGAACAGAAAAGCACGGCAGTTAAACCACTTCCCAGGGATCTCAAATCAGCTCTGAATTTGTCAGTTAAAAATGTTAAAACAAAACAAAAAGTCCCATGGCAATACAGCAACATCCCCTACTAAGTACTTTTTGTCTTAGCGATTAGTTTCCTACTTGCTTAAGATTTTCACAATACTAGTATTTCTTCGCCAGTTTTGGATCTCTCAGGACTGGAGACAGAGATTTGAAAAAGGATCCTGCTTGTGCAAGTGATACTCAATTGTCCTCCAGCAACGGAAACTCTTTGGAAGTCCCAGCCTAAGTACTAATGTAACAGTCCCAGCTATTGCATATTCAGTGCAAATTACACTCAAAATATCAGTCAATTTGACAAGTCAAGAGGACCCCATAATGTTTCTGTTTCAACATGTGACTAACTTGTAGGCACCTGTCTTTCTCTGCTTCCTCCCCCCAAGAGCTAGTGGCTTGGTTCTACTTAAGAAACATTGGTTCCAGCAGAATTATTTGACTCCAGCTATAATTTGACTGTTACTATTTTACTTGATCTCAATTTGCAAGATCTCATCAAAAGAAAAAAGCTCATCAGAGAGCACACATTTCACTGGAACTTTCATTCCAGTCCCTCTACAACTAATAGCCAACTTGTAAAGTAAAAGGCTGAGGAACAAAATAAGATAAATAGAATAAGGAATAAGACATTCCTGTTGACTTGTCTGGGGGTTCTGTTCTTGCTAACTTGTGCATTCCTCTAAACATGAGGGAATTGAATCAGGTTACTCATATAACAGGATCCTGAGTTTGTATCCCACTTGTCCTCTCCTAGGCCACTGACACTCAGCTGGAAAGCCTGGCTAACCCTAAACAAACTTTTTATTATTGAAACTGCCAATAAAGCTACATATTAAATTCATTTGTTTATTTTACTTATTGTGATTGAACAGAGGTAGTCAAGAACCTTTTTCTGACAGTGTGCCTTTCTCTACCAGTCCTTCATTCTGCTTACTGCATGGAAACGTTGTGCAAGGGCAAATTACATAGCCAATTTGTCAGTTCCTGTCTGAAATGAGTTACACATTTCACATCTGACCATCAAAACATTCCTGATCTTTCTTCCTCTCAAGTGAGAAACAATCTTCCTACACACCTTTCAAATAGGAAAAAAATACCACTTGGGAGAATCAAGCTAAGTCAGCTAGCACATTCCCTCACACTGCCCTTCTTGCTTTGAGTTCAGTTCCTCCCTGATTCCCAGCACAACTGAAAACACTAAGAAAGGAAGGGGAGAATGTGTCAATGAAAACTGAGACGACTTTGGTTAAATCATCGTTAAACAGCCAAGTCCTCATCTGAAGCAGTTCTGTCACTGTATTTTGTTGGAGCATTTGGCTACAGCGTCCTAACTGATGCTGAGGAGCAAATGTTTGCTTTGTGTGCCTATTCTCTTGTGTAGATTTATGTAACTGGCAGGACAGACTGCTAGCATACACGTATTAAATGAAAACTGTTGTGCTTAGGTTTCGGTCTAGTTTGCTCTATTTCCCTTTTAACAGACATACTGCTACAATAATAGCTTACTCCAGGTTATCTGTGGAGGTGGTGGTATTAAACAAATTTACTTTACGCTTGAAGGGCCAGGAAAAATTCTGTGGGCTATTGAAAGGTGGGGCACCAAGGTGTTACCCTTTGAAAAAAAGTATATACCAGCAGTGATTCTCTACTGGCTGCCAAGTTTATTTTTAAATTATTATCTTTACCTGCAACTACAAAGTGGCCAAAGCATTACTTGTAGGCCACTGCGAGAAAAGCCACTGAACCAGTTCACATGTTCTATTTACAGTTAAATGAAAAATTCTCAGAAAAGTATGGGTCATTTTGCTCCTCCTTTGCTGCTTTGATGCAGTGAATGTATCAGCAGCAAAGCAAAATATTTGTTAATAAGTTGTTAAAGTAGGTGAGCTGGGCAGTCTTTCTTCATTTGGATAATCCAGAGATCATATATCCCTTTGTAAATACCTCTTTTAAAAGGCTCTGGCAATGTACGTTTTAATGCTCACACAATTTTTTAGTGCTCAGGGAAAAGTGGTGCTTGAGTTAAGCCCTTATTTGGAAGAGCCAACTGGCTCAGGGTTTTCTCAGCTAAGTTTATCCTAGTCTTCAGATGTCACAATTAAAATTGTTTCAATAAATCAACAGGCTCAACTGAACAAATCATCAGATCAAGGCACCAAGTAATCAAACTGAACAAGACTGATGCTCGTCTGACACTATTTTGTGGTAAGCATCAGAGATAATCAGTTCTCAGCCAGAGCATGGCATTAACTCCCTCTGTGACCTTGACAATTCAGTTTACTGCAGCGCCCAAGTTTACCTGTAAATGGGGATATCGTTTACTCTTGGAGTGCCGCAAGGCACAATTAGGAAGGTTTTGCACACAGGTTGCAAAATGTAGTCTTTTTTCCATACTCAAACAGAGGATTAGCAGTGCGTGTTTTAAAAGAGATGCAATGATGGATTAATCAGCCCTCAGCTGAGAGATGCAGAGAGATACAGAGTGAAACAGGTGGGAAGAGATTCGCAATACCTTCCCCTTCATACAAACAGCGTGCATTTCCAACTGAATACTAACAGTTGAACAGTGACCTAGCATTAAGAGCCCAACATTTCTTTACACAAACTAACTGAAAATAGATCAGGTTCAAACTTAAAGAGAATTCCAGCTTTTCTTCTGCCTAAAATTGGAGCACAAGATTTGTGGCTATTGTGTAGTCAACACTGACATTTTGAGGCTGGATTGGTCCCAAGTATGAAAGCAGCCTGGGTTATGAGTCAAGCTGCATTGCTGGGGTTCATCTTGCTGACAGCCCATCTTGAATTACCTACTGCCATAACTCTGTTTTTACTCTGTACTAGGAATGTTATGCTAATAATGTAGCCCAGGGAAATGACAGGAACAGTCCAAGGAGGTTACCATAGGGACAGCCTTCTTTTTTATGTTTGAGCAAAAGTCTAGAGTTGCAATTCACCATGACTTACTGAACTCCATATAACAGCTTGATGTTTTGATTGTTTTGTTAGTTTGTTTGCTCTTGTCTGTGGGTAACATTAGGAACTTTGCAAAACTGGTAAGATAAGGCTGAAAGTGGGAATGACGGATCTCTGTCTTACAAGGGTAAAATTACCAAAGTAGAACCACTCTAAAAACATGATTCTCATCTGAGCTGTGCTTGCTACATTTCCCTAAGATTTTCTGTAAAATTTCTGCAAAATAAAATAATTTTGAAGATCCAAAATATTAGACTCCTTCGGTAGTGTTCCTTGCCAATGCCAGAAATTAAACTACAATCCCACATGAATCAGACTGTTAATTGGACATATCTATATTCCTAATTTTAAAGAAATCTCTTCCAGTCTTTTATCAGAAGGGAAGTGAAAATTGTGAGATGTTTTGCAAATTGCTTATTCATTTGCTAACGACAGAAGGAACAGATCACTGACTCTCCTGCCCCCTTACAAGCATGTGCAAAATAGAGTGAAAGTCAGAACTGTTAAGCAATAAGCAATCACAAATGGAAAGGCCTCATTTCTGGAGCTGTCACGGTCTGGGTAAATGACACTGCAAATGCACCCCAGATCTGCACTCTAAAAGTTAGCACTTCTGTCTGAACAGTCACATCAAAGTCACCACAGAGAAATAACACCTGCACAGCCCGTCAAAACCAAAGGTAATAGCTTGTTATTGGTTGCAACCAAGTAAAGGCTCCCAGAGCGCCACACTCGTCGCTAGTCTAGTTCTGAATTTGGAACTGCAACCCCTTCAGCTGGGCAGGGAACGAGATCAGACATCCAAAGCATTATCCCGGGTGAAAGCACATCCATCTTTTGTGCTGCAGTGTGTTTGCTTTACTTGCTAATTTTCCTAACACCATCATCGGTGAGGAACCCCTCAGTAGCTGAGGCAGCCAGCCTTGTTGGGCAGCAATCATTCTTTTATGTTTCCATCCATGACAGTTGTACCTTCAGTTTACAGTTACTGCAACTAAACTGTGCAGACAGCTTACCAAAATGCCTCATAACCCTAATTAAATCGTATTGCAGAAATTTATGGAAAATGAGGGGCTTATTTATGAGGAAAACAATCTGTGGCTGATCTGAGGCTGAACAGCTAATGCAACAGTTGGGGAGATCAGATTGTGATTAGAAGAAAGGACAAAAGACTTGGAGAAAGACTTACGGAAAACCCAGAATTAGCCCTTGACAGAACTATCCGAATTTCCCAAGACAGGAAATTGCCCAGGTTCGAATGAAACTCACGGGTGAAAAGCAAATCACACTGAGTGAATCACAGAGAAAAATGGACAGCTAAATCTACCAGTAAGCTACGTTCCAGAAAGCAAATACGATTGTTTGCACAGGATGGCCGGGCCAGAGTAGTCTCAGTCTTCAGCTTTCTATACCGAGTGGCGATCCTGGAGGTGTTTCACAGAACTATTCCAAGGCCGTTGGTAGGTCAGCAATATATTTTTGAAATGTTATTTAAAATGCAAGTTTAATACTGTCACTAGTGCTTGCTAGAAAAAGAGAACAGAGGATTTTGTCCCTCCAAAAGACAGGCACAAGTTTCTGGGAACAAGTGTGTAGGCTCTTCAAGAGAGTGTTAAGCAGGTAGAGCTCCCATACTTTTAAATTCCCTGGCCTTGAGTGACTTAATGACCAACACAAAAGCTAGCGGACCACCCTGTTTCAAATAAAAACACATTCTGAAGCAAAACTGCTCTGCCACTTATCAGAACAGGATTACAGGCCAATTTGCAGTCATCCTTGCTGATGTGTTTACCAAGGAGCAGAAAATCAGGTCCCTAAAGGCCTTGTAAAGGTTCAGGTATAAGCCCTTAAATCTAAATATGATTTTTTTCTATCACTTGTAGAATGGAATAATCTAACAGATCATCACCCTATTCATAATAAAATAAAGATAATTTCCCTCCCTACGGATCATGTTTTCCAGCCTAAGTCATCAATTATGCCACTTTGCAAGGCTTGCCCATCTGCAGGAGAACTACTTGTGGTCATTTTGCAGTTTTTGTTATTTAAAGAGGGCCACTGAGAGACAGCAGAGTCGATGAGGAATTCAAAGGATTACAAAGAGCTACAGCTAACTTCAAGGATAATAAAGCATGCATTTTCATCCTGATACTCGTTAACACAGATCCCACTGCAAAAAGCCTCTGACAATCAAAATTCCTATCCCTTAAACATGAGGGGTCTGAGGAAGGTTTTCAGTGCAAATACATATACTATATGCTGAACCTAGTACAGAGCACACAGAAGTGCCCAGCCATGTGCCACAGAAAGTCACACCAGATTCTGCCCTCATTTGTTCCCACCCAACCTTCCTAAAGAGAATCAAAAAGCCTTGATGCAAACAGGGTATGAGCTTGTCCAAGAGGGAGGCTTACAAGCATGGTAAAAGCATTATTGAAAGTGAAAAAAATGAAATCTCTCTTGAAGCTCTGAAGCTTTCTGGCAGTAAAGGAAAAGATATTTAGGTCTTTTTTTTATACCAACTTCAGGATCAAATAATCACTTACTTGTACCTCATTGCACAGTTACCCCCTGCAAATATCCATTGTTTTCAGGAATCGGTAGATACAGAAGTATCTATCGTCATCAGAGTCGGTTAGCATCACCATTTGTAAATAAAGATACACAAAGTTTAAATAAATTGATTTAAGTAAATTTCTTACATTTTACTATACAATTTTACTGCTGCCTCAAGACGAATCTAACAGGCAATGGTTCATAGTTCTGATAACTGTGTAATAGAAGCAATTCTAAAAAAAGACTTTGGTATTTCCATGGCTCGAGGCACCAGTAGCCGCAAACAGCCATTTTAAAATCCATTTTCTAATTGCCTTCTTTATTAAAAGACAGGCTGAATATACTGCTGTCAGCATCAACACTTTTTTCCCTGATGAGATGTATAATTTTAGCTATGAATGAATTTTGGAAACAGTGATATCTAATATGCTGTTGAAAATTAAGTGATCTATAAAACTGACTGTGCTATGGTATGCTTTTCTTCCTTCCACAGCAGCCATCCCATTATTTTCTGTATTGGCTTTTTTTGGGGCGAGGGGGGGAAAGTTGCAAGGATTTTGGTTTCATGATCCATGGTAAAACTGCATTGTCTTGTAGTAATTATTGAGAACTTTAATGCTTCGTGAAAAGCAATGTGTTCAGGCATTTCACAAGATGGAAAATGTTTCCTTTGGGGATGTAACCCAACCTGTCAGTGGAATATTTTTGCCACTACCATTAAGTCACAATCCACATGTATATGAACCTTGGCCAAATATAAATACAGAAATAATTTAGATCATGATTTCCTGGCCTGGTCTGTGTATCCTGTGTATTGGATCAAAAGACCTCACTTATTGTGCATCAGAGTCAGTATTTAGGCATGGTACACACACAGAATACAGAGACTTTAGGTTCCATAAGACAAGAAATACCAAACCCCAACTGCAACTCTCTCAAGGAGGCCAGAGCTGTGCTGAGAACGTATTAAAAATGGTTGTTTTGTCTTTCAGTGGGGGATTCATTTGCTGGATTTGCTCTTGCACACCACCTGTGAGACACTGTTGGACTCCTTCCTTCCAAATAATAGAATAGAATAGAATCGTTATGGTTGGAAAAGACCTCTAAGATCATCTAG
>VZTL01052902.1:16435-30927 GCA_013400535.1 Scopus umbretta | reverse complement strand
TTTTTTTTTTTTTTTTAAGAATCATTGCATGATGTGAAGTGCTGCTAAGTAAAAGTGTGGGGTTTTTTTTAATGGCTTCTGAGAAATGGTATTACCAGTTCAATGATCCTGCACTGATTTATACAACTAAATAAATATAATGAACATGGGTCTCTCACACATGTAAATGCATACAGTTCTTTATGGAATCAGTCTGTGTGTTTGGCAGAACATAAGCTTCTTGACGCCAGTCTTCATCAATGACTGACATGCATATATTTGTAATAATTTACTATCACTTTGGCTTGGGGGTTTGCTCAGGGTTTTCTGCATTTTATTTTCAGGCATGCAATTTGTTTACTGAGATTATGTAGTGGGAGACAGAATTTTTAGGGTAATGGCCCATAAGGGTACAAATCTGTCTGACTTTGAGGAAATTAACATTGATCTGCTGAGCGGAATTTTGGTTTAGTTGTACCCATTAATTCTTGAATTTCTTGGAAATATACTCCAAGAACTTTGTCATTTTATCATTCTTACCTAAAAGTTAATATTGCACAGTGAATGGTTTGTTCAAACATATGTTTTCTCTTTTCAGTAGCTTTTTAGACTCTGTTCCAGCTTTGCCTTAATTTCTGATGTATTCTCTTCTGTCCCCCACTATAACCTAGTGAGGCACAATAAACCTAAATTCCTAGCACTTTCTAGAGTGAATACTATTGTCAGGATATTGTTATACACATTCCTGAAAGCTGGAGGCCTTCATTCCGAATCTCACTACACTCAAGAGATCTCATTTGGATCTAATTTTGACTTAGGTAGGGAATATTTTCAGCACAGTCCAATGAGTATATTTGTAATGAAGACACACGCTGTGCTGGTTGGGAAATGACATAATGCAAACAAATCTGTTGTCTTCAAAATAGCTGTAATATCTACAAATCAAGCTCTAAGTCACTGTGTTTTAGATTTTCTTGCTGTTGCTGTTAAGGGAGTGTTGTTTTCTGAAGCTTAGTAAGTATAATAAATGCTGCCAGAAAAGATTTCAACAAATGGTTTTCATTACAAAAGTTTGAATGGCAAGTAAGTAAATATAGTGAATAGCAATAATAATGCAGAAAAGATTATGCCCTCTGGTAGCCAAAATACTGATTTCTAATCTTCTCTTGCATCAAATGAAAATGAGTTTGCTCTATATGAATGTGAAAAAAGTGTAAATCCTATATGAAGTATATAAACCTGTAAGCAAGGAAGAATACACCCCCTTCTTTTGTATATATTGCTGTACTTAGAATTATCACATCACAAGACAATTCAGGCTGGGAGAGATCTCAGGAGGACTCTGGCCCAACCCCCTGCCCAAAGCAGAGCCAGCTCTGGGCTCCTCACAACTTAGTCTAGTTGGGGGCTGAAACCCACCAAGGACAGAAGCGACACAGCCTCTCAGGGCAACCTGCTCCACTGCCTCACTGTCCTTATGAGGAAATGGTTTCTCCTTATATACAGTCTGATTCTCTCCTGTGCCCATAGTCTCTCACCCTCCTGCCCTGTACCACTGTGAGGAGACCACCTTCTCCTTGGTGACCTCTCATAGGCACTGGGAGTCTGGTGCACTGAAGCCATCCCTTCTCCAGCCTAACCCAGCCCAGCTCCTCCAGTCCCTCTCCACAGGGCAAGTGCTCCAGTCCTCACTACCTTGGGGGCCCTCCACTGAGCTCCCCACTGTTTGCCTATGTCTACACCGGGGGCCAAAACTTGCTGCAGTCTTAAAATATGATCTGACAAATACCATGTAGAGGGTTGAAAATCCCTTTCTTCAATCTGTGGGACGTGCCCCTGTTTTAACAGCCCAGGAGCTGTTCACCATCTTTGCTGTTAGGACACACCAGGGGTTCATGTTTGGCTCACTGCCCATCACCACTCCAGGACTTTCCCCACAGAGTTTCTCCCCAGCCCTTTGTTCCCCAGTCAGCGCCATGGCAGGGGCTCTCCTTTGCCTACAGGGACCTGACAGAGACTCATCATTTGTACTTGCTGAAATTAATGAGAACCTGTTTTCCCATTTTTCCAGCCTCTCTGGGATGCCAAATCTGCTTTCAAGGATACTAGCTGTTCACTCGAACTTAGAGTCACCTGCATATGTGACAAAAGTGCACTTTTTCAACTCCTCCAGGTCATCAGTAAAGATATTAGAATGGATAGGTCCCAGTGCAGACCCCTGAAGTATCAACTTGTCACAGACTTCCATGTGGAGTACTGTCAGGGCAGCACAGGGTCTGGCACACTCTGGAGATGGGCTGGAAGCAGTGAGGCCTCCTCAAGACAACTACCACGGCAGGGCCTCACTACCCTGAGCCCATCCCACCAACCCAGCCAGGGAGCAAGGCAGGTGGGGGTGCAACCAGAGGCAGCCCCAGCCCAGGGCATCAGGCACTTTAGTGTGGATGGGGATATGCTGAGACCAGGCTAGGATGTAAGCCCATGGGTGGAGACTCAGACTAAGGCCTGATGAGGGTAACTAATGCCAGGGCAACCTCACAGCTGTGTGTGAGCTATCCCACCATGTCTCTGTGATCCTAATTAGTTCATAGCACTGTAACTGTATGTAGACCTTGGCTAAATGATTGTGTTCGGTAGAAAGGTTTTGCTTTCTAGGACCATGGGACCCTCCTTAGGGATCAATAGCTTCTTGGCAGTGATGGGATCCACCTGACTTAAGCAGGGAAAAATTCTTTGCCAACAGGCCAGCTGACCTGCTAAGGAGAGGTTTAAACTAGGAATGATGGAATGATGAGAAAGGAGGTCTCCCTTAATAATCAAGTGCAGAAGTGGTGGATGGGCTAAGCAAGAAAAGGGCCTGGGGTGATGTGAACAGACAGGAAATGGCAATCAGCCAAAAAAAAGCTGGAGCAGAATCACCTCAAGTGTAGGCATGTAAATAAGAAAGTGTCTATGGGACAGCCTTATTGGGAAAGCTCTTATGCCCTTTCTGGGGAATCAGCATGCTTGGGTGACTTTCTGAAATGCTTGTACAGTAATACAGCATGGGAAACAAACAGGAGGAATTACAAGTCTTTATGCAGTTACAGGGCTATGACCTCACTGGGATCACAGAGATATGGTGACATAGCTCATAAGACTGGAGTGCTACAATGGACAGATACAGGCCCTTTGGGAAGGTCAGGCTGGGAACATGAGAAGGGGGATTTGCCCTTTATGTGAGAGAGCAGCATGGATGCATGGAGTTCTGCCTTGGTATGGGTGATGAGCCAACTGAGAGTTGTGGGTCAAGATGAGCAGGCAAACTGATATGGGTGATATTGTAGTGGTTGTCTGCTATAAACTTTCTGACCGAGGAAAAGTAGAGGACATATTCTTCAGACAACTGGAAGAAGCATCGTGTCCATAGGTCCTGGTCTTCATGGAAAAATTTCATCACACTGATATGAGCTGGAAGAACAACACAACAGGTCACAAGCAGTCCAGGAGGTTACTGGTTTGCATTGATGACAACTTCCTGGTGGAGGTGACTGAGGAGCTGGTGAGATGTTCTGCTGGGCCTGATACTTAAAATCAGAGAAAAACTCATAGGTGATGTGAAGGCTGAGGGCAGCCCTGGCTTCAGCAACAATGAGATGATGAAGTTTAGGATCCTGAGAGGAAGGAAACAGGCAAAAAGCAGCATCACAACCCCGGAATTCACAAGAAAAATCTTAAGCCTATTGAGGGATCTGGTTGGAAGATTCCCATAGGAGAAGATCCTGCAGAGAAGAAGGATACAAGACAGCTGGTTGATCTTCAAGGATCACCTCCACCAAGTTCAAGAATGGTCCATCCTGATAAACAGAAAATCAAGCAAAGGAGGATGAACAAAGAATCTTTATTAAAATCAAATTGTCCTGGTTTCAGTTGTTTACATTTTTCAGCTTCCCATGCTCAGCCAGGTGCACAAGAATCTGGGAGGGAATGCAGGCAGGACAGCTGATCCCAATTAGCCATCAGGGCTATTCCATAGCAGTATAGAAACTGGGGGAGTTGGCCCGGGGAGGGAGTGGTTGCTGCTTGGGGTCAGGCTGGTGAGCAATTGCATTGTGTATCACTTGTTTTGTATATTCTGTTGTTTTCTCTTTTTCTGCTGTCCTATTAAACTGTCTTTATCTCAACCCACAGGGTTTGGTTGTTTTTTTTCCCCCCTGATTCTCTCCCCCATNTCAGAGTAGGGTAATGAGAAATAAACCCAAGTCTTAAAATACCTTCCTCCCAACCTTCCCTTCTTCCCAGGCTTAACTTTACTCCTAAATTCTCTACCTCCTCCCCTCAGCAGTGCAAGGGAGCCACGAATGGGTCTTGCAGTCAGTTCACCACACGTTGTCTCTGCCGCTCCTTCCTCCTCACATTCTTCCCCTGCTCCAGTGTGGCCTCCCTCCTACAGGAGGCAATCCTCCATGAACTTCTCCAATGTGAGTCCTTCCCACAGGCTGCAGTTCTTCACAAACTGCTCCAGTGTGGTTACCTCCCACAGGGTGCAGTCCTTCAGGAACAGATTGCCCCAGTATGGGTCCCCCACAGGGTTACAAGTCCTGCCAGCAAACCTGCTCCAGCGTGGGCACCTCTCTCTCCATGGGTCCACAGGTCCTGCCAGGAGCCTGCTCCAGCGTGGGCTTCCCATGGGGTCACAGCCTCCTTGGGGCACATCTGCCTGCTCTGTTGTGGGGTCCTCCACAGGCTGCAGTTGGATATCTGCTCCACTGTTAACCTCCATGAGGGACAGCCTGCCTCACATGGTCTTCACCATGGGCTGCAGGGGAATCTCTGGTGACTGGAGCACCTCCTCCTCCTACTCTTCACTGACCTCAGTGTCTGCAGAGTTGGTCCTCTCACATATTCTCACTCACCAGCTGTGGTTGTGCAGGGCTTTTTTTCCCCCTTCTGAAACACATTATGCCAGAGGCACTGCCGCCTTTGCTGATTGGCTCAGCCTTGGCCAGCAGTGGGTCCATCCTGGAGTGGGCTGGCATTGGCTCTATTGGACATAGGGGAACCTTCTAGCAGCTTCTCACAGAAGCCACTCCTGTAGCTCCCATGCTCCCAAAACATTGCGATGCAAAACCATATATTTTATATATTTCAAGAGAGAATTTGAGATTCACTTGCATAATTTCGTTTTAAAAGAAAAAGAAATTAATGGAAGAAAAAAAAATTAATTCTTCATGTCCTGTCATTTTTTTAGTGTGTATTTGTGCACAAAAAGCATTTATGAAAGTCTCTAGTGTAGTATTTATTGCCAAGTCACCAACAAAGCAGTTAAAGTAATTTCTCTAGGCTTTCTTTGACTTCTACAGACAAAAGAATACCTGGGAAACATTCTAAATCAGCCTAAAAGCTTTATACACTCTGGTTGAAAAAATGGTCTTTTAATGAAACCTTAGAATTGCCTTTGAGACAACACTGAAATTATTATGAGCTTTACAAAAGCTTATCTTAATACAAAATTTATATAGGTTTACAAATTTATACTGCTTTCTGCAGATGGAACTCATTCCCTATATTGAGGATATCATTAAAGTTATCTGTCATCAGACTTGTTTCTTAATAAGAGTAAGATGATCAAAGATGTTTTAATCTTTTTCTTATGGAGTGGGTAAGAAAGGCTGGAATTATGGAATACATCCAAATAGGTAGATGTATAGCTAGATGAACACATCCAGATAGATACAAGATCCAGATAGATAAAAGAATTATCTACTGGACAAAACAGACTAAATTAATTCTTCTTTATCAGAGGAAACTAATGATTTTCTCTCTCTTTTTTTTTTTTTTTTTTTTTTTCTTAATTTTTTTTTTTTANTTTTTTTTTTTTTCCTAATGTGTTCATATTACATTGTGGGGAACTGATGTAATAACTTTTCCTTTTGTATATTTGAGAGAAATACTTGATACACTACATGAGTGTTACTTTCTGTTCTAATTCACTGCATCTGACAGGTTGACAACTGAAACCTCATTAGCTCTCCTGAGTCACCCACTATGGGATGTGGTTTGCACGGGGCCAGCCAATTACATTTTTATCCAGTAAACTCCTTGGATCAGAGCTAAATAATTTAATTGTTCTTTGGTTTTCTGAAAGGTTTAGCAAAGTGTAGAAGAGGCAGTAAAAAAGAAGCAAGCATTTTGCAGAAAAGAAAAAGGTTATTTTTTGTATTTCAAAAGTTAGTTTGAACGATCTAGTTGAAAACTGGTTTTGTTTTCATTATCAGATACTGAAGACAAAATAAAATGCACTTGTCCTTCTCTAGCAGTCTGCCTCTATTCTAAACTTTAGAGACCTCTCTTAGGATTGACCACTGGTCATTCTCTTTCACTGTTCATATACAACCTGCTCCTGTGGTGAATTCACCTTTAGCCATCTAAGGTGATGAAGAAATAGCATGAGTTTGCCCTGACCAAGAGCTGAATCAAATGCAAAGAGCAGCTGACTGTGATGAGTCATGGCAAAAAGAACAACAAAAGCAAGAACTGAGAATAAGTGAATTCTAACATGGGCCATAGATTAGCAGCTAACAGGAAAACAGTGCCTTAAACTGCCAAAAAGGTATATCACAGTGTTGTTGTGGACTGATCTGATCAGCAGCCTGTGTCAACAGCTGGCTATAAAACCCCTTAGCAATATAGAGCAGGGCAGGATGTTGCAGGAGGACATCCTTTGAAGAGAGGCAAGGGGCTGAGGTAGAATGGCTGTGCTTTGGTGTTGAGCTATTCACAGTGACTGTAGGGAGTATCGTGTTCCCTGTGTTCAGTTGCAGCATCTTTTCGGAGATGCAGCCAAAGCAGATCTCAGCAGGTGGCAGGTAAGTGTGACTGAGCCTGGAATATTAAAATGGAATTTCCTGTATTTTAGCTTGGGTCTGTTGCCTCTTGACCTATCAATGGGCACCACTGAGAAGGCTCTGGCCTTGTCTTCTTCATTCCTTCGCATCAGGTATTTATACACATGGATAAGATCCTTCTGAACCTTCTGTTCTCCAGGCTGAACAGTCCCAGCTCTGTCACTTTTTCTTCATATGAAAAATGCTCCAGTCCCTTAATTATCTTTGTGGTTTTTCTCTGGACTTTCCCCAGAAAGTCCATATCTTTCTTATACCTGGGGAGTCGAGAAGGTACCCAGTACTCCTGAAGTGTCTCATCAGTGACAAGGATCACTTCCCTCAACCTGCTGGCAACAGTCCTCCTAATGTAGCCCAGGACACTGTTGGCTGCCTTTGCCAAGAGGGCATGTTGTTGGCTTATGTTCAACTCGTTGTCAACCAGAACCCCCAGGTCCTTCTCTCACACCCCACAGCTGTACAGGTACATGAGGTTACTCCTGCCCAGTTGCAAGACTTGACACTTCCCTTTGCTGAACTTCATGACATTCCTCTCAGACCAATTTTTCAGCCTGTTGAGGTCCCTCTGAATGGCAAAACAAACCTGTATTTTGTCAGTTTGTCTATGAGGATGTTAAGGGAGACAGTGTCAAAAGCCATACCAAAGGTGATGTAAAAAATATCCACTGCTCTTCCCTCATCCACCAAGCTAGCCACCTTGTTATAGAAGGCTATTAGATTGGGCAAACATGGTTTCTCTTCATGAAACCATGCTGACTTCTCCCAGTCACCTTCTTGTCCTTCAAGTGTCTGGAAATTGTTTCCAGAATTAGTTGTTCCATCACCTTCCCAGGAAATGAGGTGAGGCTGACCAGCCTGTAGTTGCCTAGATCTTCTTTCTTGTCCTTCTGGATGATTGGAGTGACATTTGCTGTCTTTCAGTCTTCAGGAACCTCTCTCATTCACAATGACATTTCAAAGATCATAGAGAGTGATCTTACAATGACATTGGCCAGCTCCCTCAGCACTTGTGCATGCACCCCATCAGGACCCATGGACTTAGTGTATTGGGTTTACATGGCAACATTTTGGGAGTGGGCTGGGGGGTGGGCTACAGAAGTCAGGTGGATCCCATCAGGGTCAACCCACCACATAAACAAAATCTGATCAGCTTCTACATCCTTTTAAATTTGAAGGACTAAGGCTTGTGCAGTTTGTTTTCATGACAGAACATGAACAGGCAGATTAGTGCTTCACTCCATTGTTCATCTTACATTGAAAAAGACAGTTGTGTAAAATTATTGGATTGACATATGTATATATTCTCCTGAACTTCTAATTGCCCATAATATTAGATTAGTAATAACTTTCTGTATTTTCATACTGAGTAAAGTCTACCAAACTTAGAATTCAAATTCAATACACAACCTTGTTTGTGCATCCCCTGCTTATTTTGCCAAATAATTCTATGAAAAGTGAAAATGAACCATAATTACAAATTGTGGTGGGTTGACCCCAACCAGCAGCCAAGACCCACACTATCCCTTACTTAGTCCCCTCTCCCACAGGATGGGAATAAAATAGAAGGAAAGTAAAAAGACTCATTAATTGAGATTATGACAGTTTAATAAAGAAAGCAAAAGCTACCCATACAAGCAAAGCAAAAAGAGGAATTAATTCACTACTTCCCATCAGCAGGTGATATCCAGCTACTTCCCGGGAACCTGGGCATCAGCACAGGTAACTGTTGCTTGAGGATACAAATGCCATAACCAAAGATGTCTCTTCTTCCTCCTCCTTTCCTTGAGCTTTTATTGATGAGCATGACGTCATATAGCATAGAATATCCCTTTGGTCATTTTGGGTCAGATGTCTCAGCTGTGTCTACTCCCAAGCCCAGCCTGCTTTGGGCAGGGGGGCAGAAAGAGAAGCCTTCATGATATGTAAGCACTGTTCAACAACAGCCACCAAACTTGTGTATCAACACTGTTTTAGCCCTAAATGTAAAGCACAGCACAATGTGGGCTGCTGAGGAGGAAGTCAACTCCATCCCAGCCAGATCCATGACACATGTATTCAAGGGACAAAAAGAAAATGGAAAAAGAGAAAAATTGTGTTGATGTCTATCCACTTTATCTTTCATTATCGTAAAATATCTATCCTTTGGGAAAACAGCACCAGTGATCTTGAACTTTCAAAAAATAGTTTCTGCCATTCATGGCTTACATTATAGATAGATAGATTCCCAGATTTCCAGACTTTAAGGCAAAAAAGAACCACTAAGTCATCTTATCTGACTTCCTTGCTCCTATGTCATTACATTTTAATTTATTAGGTAGTAGGAGAAGCTGGACAGAAAACTGCTGGAGAATGCTAAGATTCTAGTTCAAGTTTCATTTAGGTGCACAGCTACTGCCTGAAGATAGATATTTACGAGGGAAAGCTACAGACATTAAGTTCTACCTGTTGTCTGTTTTAAAGCATGAAACCAAGAACCTATGAGCGTGTCTGCCTCTAGAATTTCTCTTCCAGAATTGGATGTCTTGTTTGTGGTACTGAGTGTCAACTGTCACAGTCCTAAAGCCCCAAACTTTTTGTTGAATATGTGCTGTTCTTCCTGAAACCATGTCAGGAAATTATGCTTACTCAGCAAATATATTTGGAATCTTCTGTAATGTCGATATCTTCTCACCAAAAAAACCCAAACCTAAAAAGATAAATTATCATTTTCATTTTACCTTTCTGTTGCATGTTACTTTAAATGCTGTGCAATTCTTGTTTCAAAGATAATGTGAAATGCTCTACCACTATTGCTTCAAACCTTTGCAAGGAGTCTGCTACTGTAATTAGAGATGCCACAAAAGCGCTTTTTTTTTCATCTTTCTAGAAAATTCCATCAAATGGACAATTAAAACTTTTCAATACATTTTGAAGACAAACTAACCTCTTTATTATTATTCTATCTCATTATATGTCTCAGAGACAAAAAAAACCCACATTACTAGCAAGTCCAGATTTAGTGTTTGGGACTTTATCATGCAGGGCAATATGATTGCAGGGAATCTGGCAAAGACTTTTTCAATGTTTTTCATGAGGTATTCCCTTGAACAGCTAAAATGATAGAACACTGGCAGTCAACCCTAAAATTGAATGAAATCCATTGAGCGTAAGAAGTGAAATAAGACCAGAGAACCAGGGAAGATTACTCAATAGACCATTTTACTCCAAGCTTGTAGACAGTGACTTGGGATGGCAGGTGAACTGGTGTGAAAAAACACAGACTCATCCTTAAACTTTCATCCAAAGCTTAAACCAAAGTATTAATAAAACTGAAACACTACTTTATAAAATCACTAAAAGAAAACCCCTTTTAAATGACTCACTTGTTTTTGTCTGCAAGTAAATGCATACATAGACACAAAGCTTTTACTTTTTACAGTAGCAATGCAGATTTATTTACATTTTAGTATAACAGTTCTGCTTTTAGTCTTCAGGAGTTGTGATCTACATTACCGACATTATTGGAAAATGTGCAAATATTTGTATATTATATGAAAAATTACACTGACATACCTAGAAGTATTATTCTTCCAAAGTCTTAAAATTTTTCTTTTTCTAGGAATAAACTGTATTCATCTTCACAGTTGTTTATGTGTTGATGGCATAATACTTTCTGTAACAAAAAACTTTCTGGAAAAAAAGTCAAATAGTACAAAATAAAATGCAATGTCAAGTCATATTCAGTGGGTGTATTTGATGCAGATGTCAATGTATTGACAGGGGCCAATTGACAGGGGTGGGCTTCAGGCATGGCTTCTGTGAGAAGAGACCAGGGACTGCCCCGTGCTGGACCCAGCTGGTTCCAAAATGGACTCACCGCAGGACACATATGAGCTTTCTACCCACTCCAGCCCTCCCTGCACCACTGAGGCTGGTAGTTATTTCTGGAGTGAAGGAGTGAGATGGAGCCTGGAGAGGGGAGAGGAAAGGTGATGTTTTAATGTTTGTCTTTGTTTCTCACTAGCCGATTCTGTTTTAGCTGACAGTAAATTAAATTCTTTTTCCCCAAGTGAAATCTGCTTTGCCCTTGATGGTAACCGCTAAGCAATGTCCCTGTCTTCATCTCAATCCACTAGCTTTCTCATTTTTGTTTTTTTGTTGTTTTCCCCCCACCCCCCCATTTCCTTTCCCCCGTCCTGCTGAGGAAAGGGAATGAGAGGCTGGGTGGGCATTTAGCAGTTAGCCAACATTACCACAATAAGAAATTGTGCTACCACAATGAGAAACTTATTAATAATCTTGATGAGAATTCATAACAAGGAATGAGACTGGTTTTCAGATATATCAATAAGTGTTTGTGGATTCCTTTAAGCAACATGAACAGTATGCTTATTCCCAGACTGCCCTGATTTCCTGGCATAGATCGATCTTTTAGGGGTAGCTGAAAGATATGTATGGTTAGAGCTTATGTTTTTTTCCTCCAACTTTTGCCTTGTCTGCTCTGTCAACTGTCTGGTTGATTTTTCCTATTCATTAAGTCCATTGCCAACCCCTATAAGCTCCAGAGGATGTTCACTTAGAACATTCTAATTCAGTAAACTGTAACAATACTTGACAGAGTTTTGCTGTGGTTTGACAATGGAAAGATTTGTTGCATTTAATCACATGAAGGTTTCATTAAAATTATCTTCCTTGATTTACATGAGAAATAGAAGCAGATGCATACCAATATGAAAAGCACAGTGTGTAACAGGATTTTAGCAGAACTTTTAAGAGTCTTATGAAATGTAATGTCTGACCTCACCTGATTCTCAGGACCCTCAACAAGATGGAAGTTTGTTTTAATTGTTTGGGAAACTAAAACATAGTGATACTTTCTCTACTTTTTGGGGGAGGGGGTGTTTTTTGTTGTTGTCTTTATGTTGAGATCTTTTTTAACATAACATTTGGTTTGTTGCAAATTAATCTTTATCTGTCATACTCTTTTGTATTGTTAACGGTTAACCAAATTCAAGTATTATGGTTAATTCATCTGTTCAGATAGACTTAAACTTGTGCAAAAATGATTATATTCTACATTTGTATCAAAGTTTCTATCTCTGTTCTTATTTTAAATTTTAAAAAAGAAATATTTCAACATATCAAATCAGGAGAAATAGATAAATAATTAAAATAGTATTACAGACAACAGTAACTGTAAAACAGAAGTAAAGTTTCTAGAACAGTATATTGCTATTTAAGTTGTCGTCTTCTTTACTTGTTTATCTGGATAGCTTACTTCAAGAGTTTAAGTCTTCCAAAGTAGTGCTTGATTCAAAAGGTAGAGAAAGTACAATAACAACAAGACATCATTTGTCTAAAATCCGGTTTTAGATAAAGGTATTGCCAGTTTTAATATCCTTGGTTTTGCTCTCAGGTTAAAACCCGTATAACATGCAACAACATGCTGTCTTCTCAGTTCCCTTCACAAGGACATTTTTTGCATGAGTTAGCAATAAGAGTATGGGAATTGAATATTTCACTTTTATAACTTTTTCAGTTTTTTTTTCTTATTAATGGTAATACTGCAAAAGAACTTCACAGTTTTCCTGAGTCATAAGTATGGACATCTTGTATTAGCAATGTCAACATCAAACAAACAAACAAACAAAACATCATAAAAGATGTATATTAATTGAATCACTCATGAATGTAAGCTATACGACTTAATTATCTTTTTCATAATGGATCAGAGCAATTTACTTTATTAATCTTAACCTCAAACAATGGCATTTGCCTATTATATCTTATTGCTTTGTTTAGTTCCTCAGAATAACTTATTTGAAACTATTTATTTTGAATTCAATAAGATAATTATAAAGTGTTAGAACACGATCCATATCAAACTCCAGGACCGGGCTGGCTCACAAATTAGTTTCCTTGGGATGCACTTGCACTTTTCATCTAGTGCAAGATTAGGCCATAAATAGAAATATGATGAAGTGTGGAAGGTTTTGAGTGAAATTATACATAGGCAAAACTAAACCTTTTTTTTTCATAATTGATAGTAACTCACATTGCTGTAACTGTTGTCAATCAACTACTTCTCCAACCAAATTATGATTTTTAATATACATATTGCAGTAGCATGCTGAATTCAACCATGAGGAATGATACAATATCTTCTAAACAATAAAATTAAAATAATGACAGTTTTATTGGGAAAACTTTCTAAAGGCTTCCTGTAGCTCTCTAATCTTGGCCCAATGCTGAGCTGGAGCTATGTGATATGAACTCACAAATGAGAAGCATTATAGCTTCACTGCTGTAGTTATGGAAACAAAAACTTTCAGCAAAAGTAAATGGGATAGTTGGCAACTGAATATGCCAGGCCACACAGGGGAATGATTTTGCAGCCTGGTGGGCACTAAGTTGGGAGACTTGAGTTCAAATTCTACCTGTCATGGCATTTGCAATTCAAAGTGAAATAGTATCAATACGAAAAACTGGAAGGCAGGCACTCAAAATACAGAGAAGAGAGTGTTATAGCCAGAAGAATGCCTTGTTAGATGAGATATCAGGATTCAAATCCCTGCTAAAGGGCAAGGATAAGTGGGATTGATTCTGAGCTGCCTTCTTTCCAAGTGTCTGTTGAACCCATTAGGTTATTGTCATATAGCATTGAATCTAAGTGATAAATTCAGAAGATTTGAAGAAAGCTCTTACTTATCTCATGTCTCTCAAACTCAGCATAAGCAGACATTTGTGTATCTTTATTTTTCTTTCCAATATAAAAAAATATATTCTCAAATATGAAATTAGAGAGGAAAAAAAAAAAAAGCAAACAAACAAACAAACAAAAAGGTCTCAGGACACCAGATAGCTATTTCATGCAAATTCAGCTAGACAGATTGAAATCTTTCTCCAGCTATTCCAGTCTTGACAATTCAACAGCACTTCACAGATGTACCAAACCAGCCAGGATTTGTTGCTAGAGCGCAGACTGAAAGGGAATGAAATTCTATGTCACCATTACTTTTGAACATTCAGAGGAAGGCCCTTTATAATTCTCTAATATGTATTCAAATGAGAAAGAAAAAAAAAAAGAAAGAACATGTATGCACTTGCATTTTATTACTGCTAGTCAAAGAATGTAACAGCCCAACACTGGCTTTCTGAATAATTTTGTTTCTTGTACTTGCTACACGTTACCAGACTATAATGGGAATCAAACATCTACAGGACATTCAGTAGAAATGTGAAAAAGGCTTTGACAAAGCAACACAATGTTTGCTTGAAGCCAGAAGTTGTCATCTGAGAGGAAAAAGGGTCACTCAATTAGTGAAATAAGATCAGATGTGTGAATTGCATGTTTTCCAGCTCTCAGAAGACAGATTTACTCACTAGATCAACAGGGCAGTGAACTGTGACTACTAACAGATAACTTGTAAAGAAAATATTTCAGATAATTCATTCTTTTTCAAGCAGGAATGCCAAATAGCAGCCATTAAACACCTTTTCTTTCATCAACTGGACATATACCTAATACAAAGTGATCCCTGTTTTAGAAAAATAACATTTCCTTTAGATGTACAGCCCTGAAATTATTTTTTCATCAGTATTGTCAACATCAAAAAAAAAAAAAAAAAAAAGAAAAAATGCATTTTTTTA
>VZTL01052902.1:0-16415 GCA_013400535.1 Scopus umbretta | reverse complement strand
AAAAAAGGAATAATGCATTTTTTTAAAAACTGAAAGGGGAAAAAAAAGTGTTCTTGTGTATAAACTGTTATGGTGCTATGTAGTTCTGATACTTAACATACTTCTTGTCATTAAGCAGTACTAACAGAATTAAGGCCACATGGAACTGGCACTAAAGCACATAATTGCTTAAATAATCAGGTACCTACTAGCATTTTGTATTCTTCAAAGACTGTAGGAAACTTGGTAAAGCCTAGAAAATTAAATAAAAATGCCTCTCTAAATGCCTGAACAGCTTTGAAAATCTGGCCTAGATGTAATCCAGATGTAATCCTGAGATCTTTTAAAATAAGTGTCAATGGTCCTATAAGTTGCTGAAATACAGCCGTGTCTATGAAGTATCATGCATATGAAAGAAAAAAAAAATAACTTATTAGGTCAGTAATCCCTTCTGTACATTGTACTGAGCTAGGAACGAATTTAGCCCTTGGCACACTGGAGAGCGAACCTTTCCCAAGTCTGCAAAGCAGGCGCATAGCTAGGCTTTGAGACGCTGGCTCTTGTTACTGAGTAGCAAAGCCTCACAGAGCTGCCAGTACAAGCTCTTAGCTGCAAGAAAACTAGAAAAACTGGCCCAGAATATTTATTAATTGTTCTTTAAGTGTCTTCTTTGAAATGGTTTTCTATTTTATGGCCATGATTCCACAAAAGCACAGCTTTGCTAAGTCCTTTTTGCTTCACTGGGATCAAGAACAAAGCCAGAAGTCCTTTGAAACAGCAGACTGAAATGATGGAGAGGGACAAGTTGCACAATGCAGGAGAGGCTGGGAGAAGGCTCAGGAAGGGAATCGCTGTCTTCAACAACCTAGTGGGTAGTTATAGGGAAGACAAAGCAAGACAATTCTTGGAGGTGCACAAGTAAAAGCACAAGAGGCAATGGACACAAAGTACAATAAGGTGAACTGGGATTAAATAGAAGAAAAAATCTTCATAGTGATGTTGTTCAGACCCTGCAACAGGTTTCTGGACAGGTTGTGGGATCTCCATCCTTGAAAACTTTCAAAACATGACTGGACAATGCCCTGAGCAACGTTGTCTGCTGTTATATCTTGAGTAGCAGGTTAACTCAGATAACATTCAAAACAACCTAGATTATTTTATGATTGTGTTATTATCTACATCGATATATCACATTTAAGTCCTCAGTATGAAAAGAGAACTTCAGTTTTTAGATTTATCTAAGTGATTCTTTGTTTATTCTACACTTCCATGACTCTACAACAGCTCTGGTAAATGAATAAAATTTTAAACTAAATAATGGTCTATAAACATTACTAACTTTCAAGCATGCATCTTTCTACTGATAAAGATTTTGTACAAGTCATCTGGAATTAGAGTTTGGAGATATGAAGCTTCTAATTCAGTTATATTTGTTTTCCTTACCCCTAGTAAGCATTTAGTCTGCTGGTTTATTTCTATTCCATCCTTGAGTTTTGCAAAGGCATATTTCTATAGCTAGAGGAAAAGAGGTGATAATGGCATTTAATCAGGACACTAATACTTCCAGCTGAGCACGTGTATAAAATAAGTGAACACAGTTAGGCATGCAAAGTTTTATGGCTTCAAAAATCATTTTTATGTAATACAAAGTTGCAAATACCATTTGGAACATAATGAAGTACATTTTGCAGCAATTTTCCCTGAACATCTTTTGTCAAGAATAACAGGCTTACTGCTGTGCACTTTTTAAACTTCTTGCAATGCAGTCCATGCCTTATTTAGGACCTACAGTCTCTGTAGATCTGTTGTCTGATGGTATTAACACAGTCACAGTATCCATTATAAGTATCACTTGCATACACAAAAGGAAGAAAATAAGTAGGTGAATATTATGTTTTTTACTGTTCTTGACAAAAAAGGGAATTGCATTTATTTCCTCTTCTAGAAAGTAACTTTTAAATAGAGAATATTTTTCTGTGGGGTTTTTTTTTTAATTAAATATTGTAGTATAGTTAAAAAGGCCTCAGTTTTAAATGCTTGGAAAATTGTATTCTGGCACAAATGTTGTTGAAAATGTCAGTTACCTGAGGTAGCTTAGTGGATAGCCTAGTGAAACCAGATGCCTAGTAGCAGCTTTTTGAAGGCCTGAGTGGAAGAAAAGCAAAGGTTGAACCCATCAGATTTATTGTATCACAGTACAAGAAGCCTTGTTGACAGAGAAAAACATGTTCAGAGAATATGTTTTCACTGTCTCCTGAAGGGCATACCAACCTGGTTTCTTCAGGACTTGCCCTGGTCCATTTCTACTTAATAAATGTATTAATATCTGGCTGATACAGCATGTTATTATTAAATCTGGAGATCATACCAAGGTTGGGAGGACTGCCAGGACTATGTACACAGAGTTTAGACACGATCTTGGCAAATTGGTGTGAAAAAGGTATAATTCAGTACAGAGGATACATTGCTCTGCATTCAGGCATGTAAAATCAGTTACACTGGGAAAAAAAAATCAGGTCTAAAAATTGAACTATTCTGATGTCAGTCCTTCAGAAAAAGACCTACAGGTTACAGTGGATCACAAGAACAACATGAGTCACCAATGTCATGCTGCTGTGAAAAGTGCAGGTATTATACAGAGGAATGCTTTTTCTGCTCCGCTCTGCACTGACAAGACCTCAGCTGAGTATTTCTCTGTTTTTTGGCAGCCCTTCAAGAACCTTCTGAAACTACTGGAAAGACTCCAGAGAGGTCTAGAAAACCTGACCTACAGGAAAGATTGAATCAAATGGGAATGTTTAAATTAAAGATGAAAAGACCAATGTGTGATGTGACAGTGGTGCTCAGGTACAAGACGTGCAGAACAATTGAGCAGTTGCTCTCTATATCAGTGTGGATAGGACAAAAAGCAATGGGCTAAATTATAGCAAATATAGCCAAAGCTGCCTGTTTGCAAAAACACTTAACAGCTAGTGAAATATTAGAATAGATTGCCTGGGGCACATTGTGGAGCCTCATTGCTAAGGGGGTTTCAAGAAAGGATTAGGCAACCATATGTCCTACCTGATGGAGCAAAGTGAGATAGTCGAAAATCTGGGCTTGGCCTTTTCAGTCTCAGGAAGGTGAAAATCAGCCAGTCTTTCATTATGGGTAGGTAGGGACTTCTGGGGAGGAGTTGGAGGACCTTCCAGAGGAATGGAGCCCTCTAAATAACAAGAAAAACAGAAGTGCCTGAGAAAAAGGATACACCTGTTTTATAATTCACACTCATTCTCATCCCTAGCTCTTATCATTACTACTGTGGGAAACCAGTTTGTTTACCTCCATGATTACTAACAGCTCTAATTTTTCACTCTTTTTTTAACATCAGCTTGCCTACACTTTTTATGAAGGCTAAAATTCTATGTTATCTAAGATTAGAGAAGTTCTCAGTGGAAAGGGACCAGCAGAAAAATCCCCTGCCCTCCCTCCTCCCCATTTAATCATGGGTGTAGCAGAGGGTCTAAACCAAGAGATTTAGGTTGGCTCAACTAACAAACCTCAATGCTCAGAATAAAGCACTGAACTGGCAAAGAAGATGATTTGTTCACGCTTTTGCATATCTGTGGGGAATGTCAGAAATGTAATGAATAATATTCTGGCCCATACCAGAGGGATGTTAACTTGTTTCCAAAGAAAAGCTATATTGTCTTGGGACAGGACAAAAAAGTTACATGTGGTACTGCCTATTATTACAACTAATCCTCTTGATTATCATTTTTAGACAATTACATTAAAACCCATGAAGAGATACATCTTCAATAAATACAGGATGCAGAAGGTGCCATGGATACATTTTTTATAAAAGATCACCATTGACTGAAGATTATTGTTTGATTAAATTGACTGCCTGATGGTGAGGCTTCCAACAGATAAACACGGCCAAGAGTATAATCAACAAACTGCATCATATTTGCATCTATTCCACATTCTGTCTACTTAGAGAAGGAACAGATGCAGACTCAGTAGGAGTCAGAAGGAAAGGAATCAATAGGGAAATATGCTATTAAGAAGAAGTTTCTGAATTTATAATCCAACCTTGACCTAAATATGTTTAGATTCTCAGTCTGATAATTCTCTTGAACTGATGGTCTCTGAAACCCATATTTTCTCTCTCTCTATTTAATAATTTCCCTTTGCTGGCATTATTAGTCTAAATGCAATGCTGAAATAAATTCTTTCTTTAAGCCCTTCTGACATATGTTAGTGCAGATGCTACTCTAAACAACTACCTCTGCCTGCAGTTTATCTTAGTGTTTAGCCTACAACTGCTTTATAAGGATTATTTCCCCCAAATAAATAAATAAACAGCTCTGCTTCAGTCCATCTAGGGCACAAAATTATGGCTGTCAGACTCCTTTGTGAGGGAGTCACCAGACTGCAGGATCTTCAGACATGCGTAGGGAACAGCATTATCCTTTATTTTGTCATTCATGGGTGTGTATAGACGTGGGCCCGAGTTGGCCCTGTCCATTTTCACAGAAGCAACTGTGCAAGACACAGCTGATTCACAAACAGGCCGTATCAAAATGCCTCCGGCAGTCTCCACAGTCTGTTGACATCGCCTGCTTTCCTAGAAGATGCATCACAATTGCAGGGTATAGAAAAAGTCTCCTCCTCTCTGTACCAAAGTAGACAGACTCCATCCTTGGCCTCCCTCTTCCCCTCCCCTTTTGTACAGCCCAAACTGTCTGGTTTTAGTTTGGCAGCTTATTGCTGAGGAGTTGCAAGTTAAAATTATTGAATAAAGGTTGGTAGTTACAGGATGGCCCTCCCACTCAGTTCCTATCAGTAAAATGACAGTCACCAAAAAATCTGTGTCTTGGAATTAGCAAAACATTTTTTCAATGCACACTAAAACATTTTATGTAAACAAATAGCTGAAAATCCTATTAATAACATCATCAACAAGGAATACAACACCAAACACAGCCTTATGATCATGACATGCATGATGATTTATACGGCATTTTCCAAAGTGAACACAGTAGGTACACTATTCAACTATTTAGAAAAAAATTGGTCATAGAAAAGTTTTCCTCCTTTCAGAATAAAATTCTTCAAGTGACAGCCATTTCAAGGAGCTGAGAGTCTAATTAACTTTTCTTTTTTTTTTTTGCATTTAAGCCTCTCTTGACAGAAATGACAACAGGTTTAGTTAAATCCCTTTTAAATTTGATTTCTCTCTTTTTTTAACCTCTCCCACTCCATAGGTCATACTGATACTAAAAATCTGTTTTTTTTTAACAGATGAGTGAGTTTAAAGTCTTACTTTTGTTTAATTTTGTTTCAGAAATAATGAATATAAGACTTGAAATACCTGTCTGCACCTGGTATGTCACATAGGACTTGGACCAAAAAGGAGGAGAGAGATGATGTAGTTGAACACAACCTCAGTCTATTGTTCTGTACTTACACTAATCCTCCTTTTTAAAAAAAAACTATCCCAGGAGAAAATTTGAGGTACTCAGAGGTGTATTAACTTGCTGACTCAAGATTCCAATATTATTGGGTCACACTCATAGGCTACTTGACCTATTGATGCACCAAAATACGTGTTTGGATTAAAATGAATGTCTGAATCTAGTCAATACTTAGAAATTTTCTGCTACGTCACGTTTGGTGATGACTTTTCAGGCCGCACTATATCCTTTTGACGGGTTAAATAAGTATATTCATAGATCCTGAGGCTTTGACAAACTAATCACTGGAAAGTGAGATATACATCTTCTGCACCCAGAAGATCTTTGCCACATTGATTAGTTACCTCCAGGCACTGAAGGAAGAGAGCTTCACATTTTCTGCTTGACTACTTCTGTCATAGGTGCCAAAAAAATTGTTATTAAATGGTTTAGTGGGTAATGTTCAAACTTGTAATAAATAATTCTGATCACTGATACCAAAAATGAAATGGTTGTAGGATCTTCATTATTTTTAACAGTACTTTTTTATTTAACTAGTATTAAATTCTGCTGATGTATTCGTTACATAAGTAGGCATAAGAAAGAGCTGGGCCCATCACGTTCAACATCTAGTCAATGTCAGAACAGCTGTTGGTGGTGTTCAACTCATGGAACTGCCTCAGATAAGCTGTGGACAAATATGTGAGTTTGGCTAAAGATGGAAAACAGAAGATGATAAGACAAATTGTGCAGATAATATATTTGCTAAATGTTGCAAAGTGAGTTGCAATCCTCCAATTGAAAGATTATACCACCTATTCTATTTATCTATTTATAGATTTGGGGCACAAATATAATTTCACAAATCTAAACAAATTTAAAGTCCTTAATAGATAAAAAGTCCCAATGATAGTCTACTGTAGTAAACGGCTGAATGGCAGTTTCCTGTAGCAATTAAAAATCTTCTCCGAGATTCTCCATGTCTGCTGGTGCTACATGTCATAGAAATAGATTTCTCAAGCCATAACAAGGAGTTTAGGCATAGCAAGATTTTCACTACTCACTGAGTCCAAAAGAAGTGTTGAGAGCTACCCAGCCTTGAGCAATGCAATTAAACTTTCAAAATGGCAAGTTTATTTGGACTTGATGGCCTCATGGGAAGAATTCTACTGTGTGCCTTTTACAGATGTGGATTTGTGATAGGCTCAAAAGAGTTTAATCTCTGTCATTCCCAGTTTTGAGCAGGAATTGAATACAGAGATGTCTGAGACAGTAGTGCTGGCAGTGTTATTATTGCTAGCATCAGTATCAGACAATACAACCAATGGGGTTAAACACTGGGCTTTTCTGTACAGGAATGTTTCAATCTTTACATACTGCAAACCAACTCTAACATTGCCCAACGGAGTACAAGGGAACACCTGTATGCCAGTGACTGTGCACTGATAGCAACTCCTCAGAAAGACTTTCAGTTCTAAGTAGATTGATTTTCTTCTTCTACAGCCATTATGTGTGTGACTGCATCCAGAAGTAGGGCACTTCGTTCTGATAAAAATAATAAAATGTTGAAGTCAAAAAAGCTAAAAGAAGTGTTTAAAACTTGGTTCCAAATGGCAGGTTATACTTTGACCTATATTTTTTTTCTTTTGTTTCTTATATGCAACATAAGACTCATACTATCTCTTGGGGTTAATCAATAATGCAGATCAGACCTGCAAATCATGACACCATGTCAAGGGATAATTTCAGTTTGCCTTGTTCATGGAATAAATCTCTGATATGGTAAGAGTATGAACTCTTTGGACTGTAATGCTTTGACAAACCAACTCTAGAAGGAGAAGCCTTTGATTTTCCTCTTCTCTACTTCCATGATGTCATGTCCATGATGTCCAAAGTTACCAACATAAAGAAATTTTCTTAGAGCAAATAAGGCTACTAGACTGGACAAACTATTCTTGGAGGCTTGAAGTTGTCCAGAATCTTAGATCAAATTATGAAAATATGAAGTGAAAAGCAAACCTGCCAGATTGTATCAAGAAAGTACTGCTGAGAGGTTAATTCCTAGCTACTGAGCTTAGTGAAAATGCTGTAATATGTATAGTTTTCCAGCTTTATTGAATATAGGGATTCTTAACTTTACACTATGTGTTGAGCTGTACGTTTGTTTTCAATTAAGTGGTAATTTTGCTTCAGGTGCTCTTCCTGGGTGGTCTTGGAAGACCAATTGTTTTATTAATTTGGAACACTCTAAAAAGACCAGACTTGAAAATAATTTTAAAATAGAAATTTAATAAGTCTATGATTTTATGAGTTACTCACCTTTTATAGAGAAAATTACATGTCTTTGCAGATGATTTAATTGAAGTGTTTCATGAATGTAAGGATGCATTGTTACTGTGTATTGCCAGCAGATAGGAGTTGATTCCTGCTTCTTGCTTTGCCCATTCCCTAAGATGAAAAAGAACCACGTGAATGCTGTAGCACTCTACTGAAAACAAGCTAATTAATTCAACTGCAAATTAGAATTATCAGGGAAGCCCAATGCAAACACCATACATTTTTTGGCTCAGAATGCAGGCAGAAGGACTCTTGATTTACCCATAACTTATAACGTAAACGTATTCTGCTCATGTAGGGGCAGGATTCAGAAAGGGCTGATAATATGACGTGTGTGTTGGACTATGATTTGAGACCCATAGAAAGTCTCCCAGTTACCCCTTTCTGAAAGCACAGCATGACTCCTAGCTAAGAGGTGGTTGTCAGCTTGTACACACAGCGTTTGCAGAATGTAGTTTCGGATGTGCGGGGTTGACTCTGCCATACCTGGGTTTCACTGTGAAAGGATACAGCTGATTCATTGCAAATCAGGGCTGAAGTGCAATGACATGTCTCTAGCATGAACGATTGGGAGAGTAGGGCTTTTAGAAGCAAACTGAGCCACTGGAAGGACATGAAAGATTCATTTCTCTATGATCTGGAATCGTTAGTGTTGTCTATTGTCACCTGAAAAACAAGCAAAGTCCCTCTGTGGATCATGCCATAGGGAAAGATGATCCTGACCACTTGAATCCTTAACTGTAGTGATCATTATTTTCAGTACAGTTGGGAGGACTGCTTTTCTTCCATTTCCTTTTGAAAGTAACATAAAAAATGCAATGTTCAGAATTCCTTCTGTCCAAGGCAAAATATCTAGGGAATCAAAATACCTGCATCTATTTTGTATAGTAGAATTGAAGAAAAAGGAAGAATATCTTCTGTCTGAACATCTTCTAGTACTCTGTTTTTAATTCTCTGCATGGTTTTGGAGAAGCCATCTGTTCATTCTCTCCACCATTTTCCTTTATGGAAAGTGAAGATAAAGAGCTCTTATTTTTTTTTTCTTACACTCCGATGTACTAAAATTTTAAAATATCCACTTAACACAGTAGTGCTACAAGTAAATCTACCACTCTATGTTTAGATACACAACAACTTATTTTTTTATTTTATGGAAAAAACATGCTCTTCAAAGTTTTTGTAATAACTGATTTCAACTGCTGTAGTCATTTTCATTATGCATAAAACAAAACTTGCTTTTACTACACATTCTTGCAGTGTCTAGATATTTTATTTAATTTTCTCAGTCTTTTAAAGATGATAGCAGTTATAGACACAGAAAAAAAGAAGCTATGAATGTATATAAGAGTGGTTCTGAGTAGTAACCTGAAGCAATATCTCATTGGTGTTCCCAGAAGAGTTTGAAAGACTGTACAATTATTTTTTCCTGATGGTATATGTTTGTACTATTGCCTTTACTATCTCAGTCAGAAATTTCATGTCTTTCACAAATCATCTGCCTCATTCAGGAATCTTGTTGCTAATTTTTATATATTAGCAATATTTCCTATATTTATTTTACCTTCCTCTGAAACACTGGAAACTGTCTGCAGTTAGAGATATCCTTGCTCTTCTTAAGTAGTAGCATTGGAGCCTGTTTTTTTTCCTTCTTTTTTTTCCTGCAGTGTAGTCCACCTCTTCAGACCATCCAGAATTTTCACTTAAATCCCCCGCAACTGTTGTTGGGAAATCCTTGGTCTTTCCTTTCCTCTTTATCTGGTATATTACAATAATTTTTTTTAGTTTGTGGATGTGGCCTGTAGTCAGCAGTACATGAGGCAGCAGCAGCACCCAGGCCAGAGTCTCTGAACCCATTTACTGCTTAAATGTATCACCTCTGTGATGACAGAAGATTGGACTCAGTGCTGAGGTATATCTTCCAATCTTGTGTTTTTAGAGGACACGATGTTGTCACCATTAGGAACTGAGAAATCATTTCTAGCACTATCAGCATCTTTGTGTCCCCTTCTTTTTGTCCTCATAATACTGATGATAATAATAAAAATATGGAATAAAAAAGAAAAGCTAGCAACAAACACAGAATCAAACAAATCAGTTCAATAACTCTTCAGCAGCCTGTGGTCTGATAATGACAGCACCCTGGTTTGGCCATCATGTTTCTTTTGTGGCTGGAAAGATGACAGTGAACAAGATTTTTTAGTTCTGTTTTTAATATTCACTGGGCTAGAGGGGACGTATTTCCATTAATGTTTCAGTATCAACAGTGCAGCACAGATATATAGCTTATTTAAAGTCATAACTTAAGTGATAACGGAAAATGTAACATGACTAATCAACCACTGATTTAGCTTCACCACTTAGTAAAACATCCTTTCCCATTGTCTTTCTCATTGCCATTCTCTAACGAGCTTCGGTTTAAGCTGTTAAAAGTAACTTGGCATCTAGTTCTATGTAAAGAAGAGATTGTAAAAACCCTGGCATGTCAGGGTGCCACAAGGGATGTCTGCCCTGTGGGAGGGAACTGAGAGCCAAAAGCAGCCATGGGAACGGCAGTACCTTGCCCTCCCCAGGTAGGCCTTGTCACGTAGCACACAGCAAAGGAGCAGGGCTGGGACAGGGATGGTGACCTGGGCCAGCCCAGAGCCCCGCAACTGTGCAGCAAAGCTGCAGTGGTGGGGAGGACCAAGGTCTGGACAGGATCCAGCCCACAGGTCGGGGTGAGGATAAGGGCTGGTGAAGGCCAGAGACTCACACAGCTGTAACAGTGGCCAGCCTGGAGACACAGGCAGGTAACTCTTCAGCGTGAGGCTGTGCCCAAAACCCTGGAACCAAGTTATTATGACATATTTTACCACAGTGCTACCTGAAAGTCCTGACTGTAATAAAAGGAATTAAACTTCCTGGTCTCGAGTGTCTTACAGACTGTAAAAAAGCATGGGAGCAGAAAGACTCATCAGAAAAACTGAAGAGCGCAGCAGCTTAATCAACATGACCCAGCAATGTAAAGGCAAAACGCAAAGGCAAAATGAAGAATAGAGTTTGGACCTCCTGAATAAAATACTTGCAACTCTTCTGTATCCTTGCAGAAAAGCAAGGTCCTTACCAGATCAAGCTTTTTGAATCTTCAAGTGAATAAGTCATTCTTTTCCAACTTTCTGAGCTGCAATATTTAGTCTCAAGATGGGTTGATTTGTCATATTTGCAGTTTCTTTTTGGAGAATGACTGCCTCTTTTTGTATGTTTTAAGCACTAAGATTTTAGATTTGTTTTGAAGATTTATGAACATCTGAATATTCTCTATTAATTCTCAATTTTTTTTCAATATTTTTTTCAATAGAATAGATAATACCCTGTACATAAAAGTAATATTTCACCCAAAAGGGTCTTAAAGAAAGCAAAGCTTATATTTAGATGAGAAGCTCTTGTTTTAAAATCATTATAACTATATAATCATGTTTTCTTTGATTTTTTTTTTTTGCACAATGACAAGCATTCAATGCTATTAATATCTACACTGTAGTGAGGATAATTTACAGGAGGTTAAATTTATACAGAAAGAATATAGTCAATACTACTGTAAAAATAACAGGTGATGATAGCAATAATAATGATGTGTCAATATGATCTTATTTTCATGCTTATAATATGGAAAAAAGGAAGAAAGTAAAGTTTAAAAATAAAAGTAAATATGGCAGAGCTCTATAAGATGTGTTTAAAGGCACATGGTCTTCCTCATGTTCCGTACTGAGATGTATTGTTCTCGGCAAGAGAAGAAATCAGTAATTCCTTCCATTTACATATTTTCCTTAAAAAAATACTTTTCACAGGGCTTTCAAGTGGAACAATAAAAAGCAATAATCTGTCAATAATCCTCATGAGTCCCTTCCAACTCAAGACATTCTGTGATTCTATGATTTAAAATGATCCAACAACCTTTGTATAATCAAAAACTGTACAATAAAAGAAGGGCAGAAAAACAGTCTCTAATTTTTCCAGTCTCAGATGATAACTGAAGTTTCAAACACAAAACCAACTGCCAACTGAAATGTCACCTCAAGAAAGTACCTTGATAATAGACTTGCTAAATTTTTTTTTTTTAAATTTTCAAAATAATTTGGAGCCTTGTCTTAATGAACTGTGGCAAGAATAGCAACAGAATGCTGAAATACAATGAAGAGCATGGAATACCTATGAGACTGAGGTTGCATAAAGAGCAGCCAAAACATAATTTATACAATACTAATTTGTGCATTTTCCTCATTTTTCATAAGAAATGTCATAGTAATTGAGATTTTTTTCATAAATGAGTAAAAACAAGCAAGCCAGAATAGAAATGGATGATACCTGTGTAGGACCAAAATTTTTATCAGTGCAGCAATATGCCAGTAATGTCAATAGTGACAAAAATGTGGGATTATGAAGTGTAGCTCTAGAATCATAAAATCATAGAATCATTAAGGTTGGAAAAGACCTCTAAGATCATCTAAGGCACATGGGGACAGCCTGCTCCTGTGCCTTTATGACTTCCTTCTTGAAGAATGCCCAGCCTTCCTGGACCTCTTTGCCCTTCAGGAGTGTCTCCCAAGGGACTCTCTCAACCAGTGTCCTGAGCAGGCCAACATCTGCCCTCCAGAAGTCCATGGTAGTGGTTTTGCTGACCCCAATCCTTACTTTACAAAGAATCAGGAACTTAGTCTTATAAACCCTTGTATACAAAGGATTTACAGCACAAAAAATTTAAATGTGAAACAACTTCTGCAAGAATTGTTTACCTTTTTATATTAGCTGTGGAACCTTATCAAGAAAATATGATTTTTCATTGCTATAAGAATATTACATTGTCCCAGATTCACCTACACCGGAAAGCAAAGGAGTCTTATGGGGTTGGCTCTATTTTCTGGGTGGATGCACAATACTGTCTTTTTTTTCATTCTTTTTTTTAGAGCAAAATGAGAAGTGGAATATGAGTCAAAAGAAAAAAGAAAACTTTGCAAATAAAGATTTATTGCTGCAATAGTATGCTCAGCTTTGCTGCAAACCTTATGATGATTATAGTTCTTGATTTGTTCACAGTCAGATCCTCTAGCATTGGCACCCTGACATCTGTGTTTAATATAGGCACTGTTTGCAGACATCTTCTGGAGAAAACACTAAAAATAAATAAAGACAGAAGATACACATTTAAAAAGTCACTGTTGAATATGTGTGAGTAGGATTTCATAATGGTCATTTTAACAAAGGAATAAATGTGTTTGTTTAAATTCCATGGAGCATTTTTCCCTTCCCTCCCCTTAAGATAAAGCCTATTACATGGGTTTCGGCTGAACCACATTTTATGGTGGTATGGAATTGAGAAATGCTGGTATCAAAACTTTAATAAACACAGGGTTGAACCTGTGGGAGTAAAACTGCTGATCATGGTTTGGCAAGCATGGCACATTTTGGAAAGAAAGATGTCAGAGTAACAGATAAATAGTTAAAATGTAATTTTTCTTTGAAAATTGAATTTTATTTAGTGCTTCTTTTTGCCTACTAACTGCTGACTTTATTTATTTCCTACGCTGGATGAGAGTCCTGGAGTGCACAGTTTGCTACAGATCTAGAATATTGTCTATGATTGATTAGAATTGAAATCTGAACAGTAGTTCAGTATGCCATTTCACAGTAGTTTCTTTTCTCCTTTGCAGTCTGGTAATATCAGCCTGACAAAGTGTTGCCATGATTGGTCTGGGCTTATTGTTCCCTGTAAGAAGAATGATAGCTGAGGAGTCAGAAAACCTGTCTCAGATTTTGAATTCTTATATTGAGAGTAACCTCTGTCTGATAATGTTTAGGTAAGTTTCATAATCTTTTTGGTATTTAGTTTCCTATTTCTAAACAAAAGTTTGGATAAGATTTTCCTTCTTCATCAGCAGAGGGAAGAGGCAATGGGGGGAAAACAAGTGTTTTGTTATTTTGAAAGGGTTTTTACTTTCCTATAAATACCATGTGACAAAAAGTGCCATGCATGGTAGTTATTTGTTCTTAATAAATAATAAGGTATCACATACAGAAAATACTGCAGTATAAATTATAAAATACAAATAATGAAAATAGTATCCTCTCTTCTACTTGGGAAGAATTTTAATTTTTATGCTGAAATCCCAAGGGGACAAATATTGCAATGCACAAAAAGAAGTAGAAAATATTATTTTACTCACCTGAAGAGACTTCACAGTACATTGAAGGGGAAAAGAGAAAAGAAAATTATAACCAACTAGCTGGTAGCAATAAGAACACAAGACAAAAAAGAGTATTTCCTCACTTCATTTTCCACTATACCCTCCTGAGTGTCTCATAAGGAAGTTGCTACTTCGCACCTGGTTTCCTATCCTGTGTGGTGAAGACCATCAACAACAGCTGACTGTCTTTAAATCCAACTTCTCTGTTACTTTTTAGTCTTCTAGGTCAAAAGGCAACTGGCTTCCCTTCCTAACAAAAGTTAGTTTCACATGTCACCACACATTGTCAAAGTGTAGCTAAAAATCCATAGATCTGAAAAGTTTAACTCTTAGAGTTTATAAAACAGGCATTACAGTAGGCAACAATGGAGTAGAATTTTTTAGTCTGACCCCTCCAAATCATCAACTATTAGAGGCTCTGAATGCCATAGTTTTGGCAATCATAGGTGACTTAAGCTGTTCTTAAATAGTAATTTTGGGAAGCTTTACTCACATTTACCCCATGGAGTAAATGGACCTTCCTGTACAAGTAATAAGAGCTTAGAAAATCAGATTTATCATTCTGAGACAAACCATTAATGTAATCACAACTTAGAAATAAACACTTGTGTACACTTGTACAAATGGAAGACAACCAGGCAATATCTGGTGGGTAGTCATGATTATGAGAAGATCTGGGTGAATGGGGTGAGTGTATCCTAGGCTGAATAGCAGCGTATAAATATAACGGAACCTGGTGCCTACAGCAGAAAAAAGAAATAGTCATCAGGAAAGATACATCAAATCATTCTCTACTTTGCTGATACATATCAATCCTTAATTGTCTTAGCCTAAAACCAAATGCAACCTGCATTACTTTCAATGGCTTAAGCCTGTTTAAGGGGTTATTTTGGAATTTAGTTCTTACTGTCTTTCATGTGCTGGTGCTACAGGTCTGATACGTTGTGGCTATGAACTTGTCTATTTCAAGCTATATGTGGCTGCACCGCTGTGGAGGATACTTGCTAGTACATCACTTTGATTTTAGTCTAAAACTATTGTCCTAGTATGACAGCGTAACGAAACAGGGTTTGCAAATTATCCAAGCCCTTGGGAAACTGAGCTCAGCTAAAAGGAGTAAGAGGCTGGCTGATTTCTTTTTCTACTATGGAAAGATCCCCAACATTTTTGGAAGTGTCTATGTGGTCTTCACACCATCCTTTGTCACCAAGAAGGAATAATTCCAAATATCAGTTAACAACATTGCCACTAAGCAATTCAAAGGGAGAGGAAAGAGGGCATCTCAATTAGCAGCAGTATTGCTTGTCGCTGGTGCTTTCTCTGCTGTAGCCCCATCTCCTTTCATCAACCTGGGCACTGACTTGGCTAGCTGTGTATTTCAGACAGCTTTTGATCCCCACTTCTGCTACCATTCCAGCTAAGAGGCACTCAGGCAGGACCCCAGGACTTGGAACTATCATAGAAATTAATCAGCAGCAACTAAATATTACAGCTTTATATCTGATTCGAAAGAAACATATAACCATAGTATTATCAGTTCATTATGTGCTGAAATTAAGCCAGAAATTTTTGTCAAGTTATGACATACAGATCAGATACTCATCCTTTCTCTGTCTTAGTACGGATACTAACTTTCTCTCCCTACTTCTCTAGTTTCTCTCCATTGTGCCCTTGAGATAAGTAAAAAAGAAGAAAGGACTGTCTCTTTAAATTCAGCAATCTGAAAAAGTTGTATCCCATAAGTACCTTTTATAACATGTAGTTCTTATTTTTGTCTCCTCTTTAATTTTAAGGTAGTTTTACAGTTTCTCTTCAGTGCTGTTAGGAAATTAGTGTGATGTAAATTTGAAAAACAGCTATAAACCCAGAATTTATTATGTACTTGACCTATTTTTACTCTTTCTGATAAAATTTGAGCAAAGAACAAGCAAGACATTATGTAGAAACACTGCTAAGAAATGCTAGGAGTGGTTTACACAAATAAAAAGAAGAAATGTGTTTCAGTCTTTTCCTAATCATTTCTAGTCTATTGCCTTGTTAGATAAAGTGTCGTGTTCCACAGCTTCATTTGCCTGTCTGCACAGTAAGTTATTGATAGGCGAGTGTAAGGGGGGAGTAAATTACATGTCCCTTAAGGGGTTAGTTCCTTAACTAAACTTCTGTATGCAAAGGATTTGAGAGAAAGATTATATTTTTAATTGGGTAACATCTCTTGGAATCTGGGGATTAAAGCAAGGAGTGGTGAGGGAGCTTGATCCTTCCTTTTCTTTAGGCAGCCTGGCTAAAGATATGAGGAAGGTTTTCCATTCTTGCACTTCTTATTGTATAGTGTACACTGGCCTCCTAAACATTCCTGATAAGGATACTGCTTAAACAGAAAAACCTGTCCCAATCCATACAAACAAATAAGAGCTAAGGTTTATTTTGGTTTTCTTAT
>VZTL01052901.1:8386-22994 GCA_013400535.1 Scopus umbretta | reverse complement strand
GGGGGGGGAATAATGCAATAGCATGTTTCCATCAGCTTGGCTTCCAGCCTTCAGAAGAGAAAGGGCAAAGAGGAGATACTCCTTCTCAGTATTTGAGAGCTGTTACTTTATATATTTGTAGACCATTACGGGGGGCCAGGAATCTGGTTCTGAGTACTAGCCAGTACTCTCATATGGCCAAGTTTCAAGTGCTTAACTTGTTTTACCTTTGTTAATGACCCTTATACTGAAGTTACCATTTTTAGCTGGTTTTAAGGCACTTCAGAAGGAATGAGTTACCTATGTAGACCTTGCCAAAGTCACATCTCAGCTATTAATAATTTGTTTTCAGACTTACAGTTTCAGTCTTGAGGTGATTTGATTTTTATCTTGCTAGGTTCAACTAGCACCTTTACTCACAGACTGTGTTTCTGGGGCATGTACTGGTAATAATTCTAAGCGAAGGGAAAGGAAAGACTTTCCCCTTTCAGAAATTTTCTTTCTGAGCCTGTTTTACAGACTCAGACATGCTTCCTTCTGCTATTCTAGTGGAAACTTTCTCTCCAGCTGGGTATATTAAAAATTGTTATATTTACCAGGAACCTAAGTTTTGTTTTTCATATATGGGTCTGGTTCAAATTGGCAGTGACAGAAAAGTTACTTATTATGTAGTACAGGGGAATTCAAACTTGCTGCACCAGTTACTCTCAGTACTGACCTGATGCAATTTAAGGGATAAGGTGAATGCCCATCAGTAGGAAAATGTCATTATTCACCACAAATAAACAGAATTACCTGTTCTTAAACAGTAAGGTCATCTGTTTCACATTCTATCCACCTTGGGCTGATTAGAGCAAATTAGATTCTGTGCTAATCAGCTCAAGACATGTGCTGAAAATGTAGAAATCCGTTATTTGATTTTCTAGCAGTAATTCTCACAGAATTTGTATGCCCAATGAAGAATGCAAAACTATTTAACCTTGGTAGGACCCGATCCTGCAACTTTTTGGGACTTATGCTGAGTGGTCTCATCAGGTTAAACAGGACCCCCTCAAGTGGAGACTTGTGAAGACTGCATAATGGGCATAGTGGGAAGGTGTTTTTACAATCTGTCAACAGCATCTTTTTAGCTACTTACTACCAGTCAAGACTGTACCTTATCCACCCTAATTTTGCAGAATTCAGAAATTAGTAGGTTTAGTTGCATCTTTTCAATCCTGTCAGGAATGAAGTGGCAAGACCAACACTGGACAATTATCACTTTATATTAGAATGAGTCTCCATTTAAGCATGAAAGGTCAGGGGACAGTTAAGTCAGTCCTTTTTTAATTTAAATTTCATTAGTTTTGCACATTACATTTGTCATGGCTGTACTAAAATAAGTCCTAAATCAGGTCATCTATGAAGAATGTGGGAATGAGAGTCTAACTAGATGGTTTCTATTCTTTCCTTTGCTTTTCCTTCCCACATGAGCTTGGACAAATTGTATAAATGTCTCTTCCAGCTGCTAAATGACAAAAATAATGTGTAATGTCCTCTGTGAGTTTTACTTCACTCATAGAAATGAAAGGCATTCAAACTCTTATCTATACTCGGTAGACCCCTATATATACACCCATTAAATGTGTTTATTAACAGTAGTTTTTCATTTGTTATGTCATCATTTCAACATATTTCCATGTCCCACTACCTCAGGACTGTATCCATTGATTTCCAAGAGATTCACATCTCTGTTTCATAGGTGACTGCCTTAAAATCAATACACATTTTAAAAAATCATATTCCTAAAATATGTTTTTTGGAAAGATTTTTTTTTTGTTACTTTGGTCAACTTCTCCACCCACATGAGAATATTTACTCTTATTATCAATAAAAAGGGACATGGAAAAAAAAAAGATCTACGTAATTTTTTTCCCCCTCATGTTTAAAAGCAAGAAACAAGCAGGGAAGTCCTTATCAAAATACTGGCATCTGGATAGGAAAAATAATTTCATGCTTACAAAGGCCTAGGATCTTGTTTATAGGACAGTGGACTTTTTGTGCAAATGATCTGTAAAATATGGGAAAAATCAATTTATTCCATTCCATTTTATCCATTTGGATAGCTGTGGTCAATGCTTGTAGCATTTGCAATCTTCAAAACAGAGGTTAAATTAAAGAGGGGAAAAAAGCATATTGCTTAGCTTTCCACATACCTTGAATTTTCTCGGTAACGCTGCCATAACTTGAGAAACAGTGATATTTCAGGCTTTGGAAATCTGTGTTTTCAAAGTCTAAACAGGCTGAAAATAAATCAATACAACTTCACAAAATAACACAACACAACTCCAGTACCAGTTACTTAATTTTTAGGAAAGGCACAGACCCACCCTACCTTTCCATACTTTCTTCCTAAACCAGGTCTCTCACAGAGAGGCTGTCAGTGACTTAAACTCTGTATCCAATATGCCACAGTGGGATTGCAAGGATTTCCCACAGTCACCTGAATGCATAAGGGGGCAGTAACTTGGACTCTGTGCTTCTTGCTTCTGGTCATACCAAACCATAAAACTGTCTTATGAATTGCAATTAAATGCATTCAGTTCAGGCCTGAAAGGCAAACTGACAAAGCAGAGATTGAACAAGTTTACAGGTCAGAAGCAGAAATGCTGCATGGATATTCATTAGACCTGTTAGTTTGTGTCTAGCAGCACACTAGTGCAATTATCCTACTTTAAAATTTCAAATTAGCGATGTCATTCTATTACCTTTGCTGCATCAGAGGTGTGCGGAGATCTCTCCATTGCATTTAATTGCACAGTATATGAATACAACATCTGTAGGCTGATCTGTGCAGTAGTGTCATCAATAACCTGGAAATAGTAGGAGTCTTTTTTAGTTCAAGGTAAAGATGCTCTAGGTTTGTGCATCCAGGGATTTCGTTCATTACAGGTAAATTCAGGGTCACACTGAGGGTGAGCACCAGGACACCAGACACTACGTAAATTCCCAAAATGGGGATGAAAAAAGAATTAGTGGCACAGCGCCTTGTTTCTGGATGAATTTCCCTCTAAACGGGAACTGCTTCATTAACACATACCCTCTCCTTATCGCAAGACTAAAACCAAATAAATCAAACCCTAGCTAGACTTAACCAATATTTTTTGTCATCATAATATCTCTTTTTCAAAAGAGTTACATGATTCAAGTTCATTTTAATAGTGAGCAATGAAGAAATTACAGTTGTTTCCATTCACACATAGCTCTAATGGGAAAAGCTTGACAGTAACTGCCGTTGCAAGAAATTCTTAACTTTTTCAGGAAAGGCACCAGTGTTCCTACATGGGTAATTACATCCTGATTCTGAGATTTTCCAGAAAAAAATGAGACAATAGCTTTGTCCACTAGACTGGAGAGGACTAACTGGGGAAAAAAAAAAAATCTCTTCAGGTTAAAAAGTTTTTTTCAAAAGTAAGTGATTGTGATGGAAAGAGTAGATTACATCATTCATTTCCATAGCAACAAAACTTGTAAAATAACAAAGCTAGTAAACTTGTAAAATAACAATAATGTTAGCAGAAGTTATTTGAAATAGCTTCCTTGTTAGTTGATATAAAACTAAGGTGAAAAGATGAGACAGATAAATAGAAAGATTTGCTCCTTCTGTTGAGGGCTGATCCACTATTTGTCTTTCTTCTTGATTCCCCTCCCCCCCCCTTAATATTTTGAACTTCTTTGGAACAAAGAGATACCCCTTTGTCTCTTTGATAACATAAAAGCAATTCTCTCTTTTTCATTCACTCTTCCTTGGCCTCTCATTCTACCTCCCCCATCCTCTTCTTCTGCTTTCCTCTTTTGTCTGTTTTCAGCTGCCTTTATAACTTCCTCTAAAAATTTTCTTTAACATAGCCAACAAAAGAACATATGTAACATTGGAACTAAAACCAAGGGGGTAAATCCCAGAACAAGAATCACAAAACACCAAAATGCTGATTGCTGAGGAAATCTCACTGACAACCTGTATCAACAAGGACTCCTTCAGTTTTACTTTTCCTCTCAAATATTACCATATTCTTCTTTACTCAAAGCTGGATTTAAATGTTGAGGCAGTCTAAGAGGAAAATGCTTATCTGTTGAAAACAGAGTCTTTCCTGAATCTTCTTCTGTGTAAAAGCCTCTGTCTACTCACAATAAATAGAAATACGTTCTGTAAGTAAATCCAGCAGGTTTCAGCGTGACTTCTCCCAAAGTAAGTTGCTACTCAGTAGTAAAAAGGATAGTAGGTTCAAACTTGGGAAGTGCTGTACTGAAATAACTCCTAGAAATGTTATGAACTTTGCTTTACAGCCAACGACTTTTTTTACAAGAAATGTGGAAAACATTAGCTAAAATTGTGTTGGTCTGTACAGTTTTATTCTGTTAAAGACAGGTTTTATGATACGTTTAGCCTTTTAAATGACACTAATAGTCTCTGGAGACACAGGGTCTTTCCTGCAGTTCAACAATTAAGTCTATTTCAATGTTATTTGGATAAGTTGAAACAATTCAGTTACTGTATGTCTGCTCAGTGGCATGTACTGTAAGGCTAATGGAAACCACCTAGAGTTAACTAAATAATAAGGCTTTAGCCAGCTTTAGACATCTACCTAACTTTTGGAGGGAAGGTTGAAAACTGAGGGGCTGGAAGGGGTCATTTTATTGGCAGAGAAAGGAGTATATTTTTCATCTCTCATTCCCCACATACGCACCCCTCCTCCCGTCCACCACCACACACACACACTTCAAAAAAAAATGCCCTAAAATCTACACAGGTCATAAGTCTGAGTTGATAATGAGTATGATTAATCACAATTGTGTTTCTGTTTTTCTTTTCTCTTTCTGCTTTTGAAATGTGTTACTTGCTAAATTGTACTAATGAGGTTTTTAGATGTGTATGCATAAATACACACATCATGCAGTCCTCACATATATATACACACACACACATATATATATATGGCATGTTCTGAATTGCTCACACCTCGCACTTTTGTGTAAAATGTGTATGTTTATATAAATTATCTTATGTTGCTATGGCTAGACTGCTTCTGCTACCAAACTAGCTCTTTTAGACCAAGCTTAAATATCTCTACAGTGAGCTACTATGTAGACGTATCTCTAATCAGACTTTTACCACATGATAAAAAAAAAAGTGAGAGGAAGTAATTAAGAGAGCTCCAGATTTAAAATCTTGGCTTTATTTCAAATCCCAAGCCTTGGACTAATCAGATATAAGAAGGATAAAAGGTACAGAGGGAACTAAATTAATCACAGGTTAAACTAGCTAATAGCTCTCCATCAGCCTGTACTGGGAGGGGGAAGAAGAAGCAGAAGGGTACCAGTATAAATCTACTTCCTACAAACCTCAAGTTTCCCAAGATTTTTGGATCTTGAGAATCAAACTGAGATTATTCTGTTACGGCTCATTCAAAGTATGTCAATTATTTCTTTGGAGTCAGTTAAATCTGTGAGGCTGCTGAAGCACATCATGAATGTTGGTATAACACAGGATAAACCATGGCCTGGCCTGTACATGAACGACATGAGGAGAATTGTCTGATCATGGCATACCATTTGAGATAGACCATGAGAGAATAATAACAATCCAAGGTATGAAAACTATACACACCATGTGGCCATTCAGGTCTAGAGAACCTGAGAAAAAAAATTTTAAAAATCAGAGAAAACAGATATGTTTTCCAATTTTTTTTTTTTTCTGCCAAAAGCTTGACTCTACACATACACAGACATGCTAAAATAAAATGGTGGTGAAGACTATTCCAATATTGCTGAAATTACTCAGTCAAAATATTTAACACGTGTAGGTGCAAGGTGAGGCAATGTATCTTCTGAAAGTGAATTGTGCTTAGGAAACCCTCTCATCCATCAGGACCAAAGGTGGAGAGCTTTTGGGGTGGAAATTTTGACAAAGGACAACTCCAGAGGATTCTTCAATATTAATTTGTCAAGGATGGACTTAAAACTCACTTTCTGCCAAAAAAAAACCCCACACAGGTGGTTGAGTGGCTCTACTTACACCAGTGCCCCCACATTAATGTCAGGTCCAGGGCCACAGTCCAGATCCACCAATACAAATAATTGCAAATGCACCAGGCTCCAGACAACATGGGTTGCATGCATCCAGAAAGCCAGTAGATACTACCCAAAGCAGCCAAAGAATGGCATACGGATAAAAGTGATGATCTAACACCAAATTCAGTAGGGTTGGAAGGTCTACAGTGACTTTCTCAAGGGCTTTGCTTTTTGAAGAGATTTGCCATAGTGATGACCCTCCTGTGAACAGTTACAGTAAGAAGGTTTCCTCAGAAGATTCCTGCCAAAGCATATATCCAGGCAAAGCCATTAACTATACTGAACATTGAACTTTGAGGTAGTCAACACTGAATTTGACTTAGAAATTATTAGAATACACCATTACAAATAGCTCTTTTGACCAGAAGGTGTCTTTTTACTAGAGTTAAAGGGTGGCAGATTATGGAGACTGGACTCATCCTTCTGCATTTATTTAAGAATTTTCAAGGGACAACAGGAATACAAAATAAGGTCTGTGGAGCTTTTCTTTGATCTAATACAAACAGACTACTATTCTGCAAGCTGCAAAGGTACATTTTAATTACCACAGTGAAAGCAGATGTAAAATCAATAAGGTGTTTTATTTCTCTCATTGATATGTATAAATACTTACTTTACAGCAAGGTTAAGCTGAGTTTTCTGTCATTAAATGTAAGGATTGATGCAGGCCATTCAAACCAGGTTACAGCAGCAGAGAACACAGTAACCCTGCATGTCACACCATGACCTGAAAATATTCACCCAATGCTTCAGAAACTATTTTCTGGGCTATTCAGAAATTTCTGTCATCACCCAGTTGGGATTGAAGGCTATAATGGACAAAACTTCATTACAAATAACTGGGTCAGCCATTCCAGTATTTATACAACTGTGCTTGCTTGTCTTAATTTATGAAGTAGTTCAATTACTATAGAATTTCTTGGGGATGTCTCATTTTAATAGAACCATTAATTCTATGCTCAGAGGATGCATAGAAATTGATGGTCAGTTCCTGTTCTTCATTTTGAGCAGAGATGGATCCAATTCAGAACCTCCCACCGAAACTCTCTCAACCTTTTAGGAAAATTCAAGCTGCTTTTGCAAGTATCAAAGGCCTAGTTTTTTGCATTTATTTATTTATTTATTTGTTTGGGTTTTTTGTTTTATTTTATTTTATTAGGGGCAAGAATCACAGTCTCCTGTTGCCCTTGGCTGACTTCAAGCAGATTGTCTCTCCCCTCATAATGGTTCTTATTTATCAAGGAGAAATCAGAGGGCCCCTTTATCCACTAAAGTCCCTCTGTCAAAAACACTGATAATCATTCCTACAATATCACTTTTTACTTCACTCTGAATGAAAATAAACTTTGAAAAACTCCACAGAAAAGAAGGCTGGCCTAGCAACAGCAGTGCCTAACTTGAGATGTCACTGGACTCTGCCTCTACTACAAATGTATCTGAGACACCAGACAGAACAACAAGCCCCAAACTTCAGAAGACTTTAAACATTTAAGCATGGCCTACCTAAGCACTGAAACAAAATGCAAAGTTTTGCATTTTAAATCTTTATAGATTTTATACCTCAGTTTTCTTTGTTAGAAGCCATTTCCCTCCTTGACAGTGGTACTGGGAATATGTATTCAGTGCTTAGAGGCACACAAGTGTGTTAGTAATAGGTGCCACACAAGTACTACTGATTCAAAGCCAATTCCACATTATTCCCACAATTTTATGTCTTCATTTAGAAGTTGGTTTAAATTAGTATCTCACTACTTACAAGGCTTTGCAACTGCACCATTATGCACATAGTGCCCAGATGACAGTCCAATCTGCTCTACAAAAATCTGTACAATCTTTCTTCTGCTTTTTAAGAAGTACTTTCTGTATTTTTAAATTTCATTTTAGCTTGGTTTATGACCTGTTTTCACACATTCCTCATGTATTCCATTGTGAGGGCTCTTGGAGAAATCTGCAGGAAAGAGGTACTTGCAGTGTCTGTACAATGATGTGCAGAGGGACCCGAACTACAAAACATCTGGTTATACTGTACAGACAGGGGAACCATGGAAGCAAGTTTGCCAGTAGCAGAATGTTAGTCTTGAATAAATTAGAAGGGAGAAATCATTCACAGGCTCTTTTCTAGCAAAATTATATGAATATCAGATTAACATGGGACAAAAGCCCAGTGAGAATCGAGCCCTTATGATTCCAAATGCAGAATATCAGAGGCAACATGTCACGAAATAAGGAACAGCAAGTATAAGGATGATTCTTTTTTCTTTTTTTTCTTTTTTTACTGCAGTCACAGAAGATGAAATGCCTTATGGAGGCATATGCTTTAAGGGGCCAGTTTTGCATCTAATGAGGTCAATGGAAGAAAACATCGAGTTCAGTGATGCAACATAATGTCCTTAATGAAAAAAGTAATCTCATGTTAGGACCCACTTTTGAACCCATTTAAGTTGATGGAAATCCTTCTTTTGATTTCAAAAGTACCAGATTAAAATACCAAGTATTCAAAAAGAAAGATGTCTAGAAGCTCTTTTTGCATGGAGTGCATCCCATCTATTCAAACTTTAGATTAAGTCATGGAGATACCAGTGCATGATCCCACAGATATGGTCAGACTGCCCATGCGTCTAAAATAATTGTGGGCCCAGATACCAGCAGGGCAATTGTACCTGAATATCTTTGTTTAACTCTTTGTGCCAATAAAGTTCTCTCTGACATTTATAGATCCTGCTGTTTTGACTTACTGTAGGCTTATGCACAATTTTTTATCTCCCTGTATATTCTACCTCAATAAGGGACAATTCATTTTACTCAGACTTTTCTTTTTTAATATCACTGTAGCCCTGAGACCAGGCAGAGAAAATACCAACCCAAATGTTTAAGGTGGGAGAGGTTAGTGGGAGGGGGGAAGACATGGAGGGAAGAAGATTATGAAGGGAAACCACTGTGGCTGGCCCTTTTTTAAGCAAGAGCGACTGCAGGGAACATGAGTCTCCTCCGTTCAAATTCAGAAAGTGCACTATGGGGAATAAAGGGATTAATACTTCTGCTGTCAGGCTAAGTTTTACCTCCAAAAAACCCCCAGAAGTTTTGGTGGATTCAAGAGCTAGGTGAAACTTGTTTTTGCTCCTGAGCTAAACAAACCTTTAAATTAGATTAAATTAAAGACAAATGCATGTGGATAGGCATGAGTTTTCTCAAAAGCAATAGTAATAATACAGCACATGAGAGAAAGCCAATAAATTCCAGTTATTTTAGGCTACTGATGAGATCAGACCCTCTCCCCAGTGCATGGCGGAAAGGTCACCAAGGCACGGCCACCAGGGCTGGGCCTCCACACCGATACGCTAGTGGTGCACATTGGCCATGACAGGTCGCCAGCACCAAGGGGAAAGGTGATTGCATAGACACTTACAAGGGTAAACATGCAACTTAGAGATGTGTTTCAGTACTCCCCCTCCCTGGTACTAATCATAATCTAATCCCCTCATAATAATCTAACTACTCAGAGGACTCAGATTATTTAATGATGCATCTGAAACTTGGAGTGCTAGAGGTCAGGAAGTGCAGTTTCTTCCATCACTAGAAAGGAGGAGAGCAACAGAGTTCCTGTTGCAGAAGACAGGAGAAAGAGGAAGGGGGGCACTCCTTCCACATAACCCCCAGAGCTGCTGATACTGAAATCAGAATGGGGAACCTGAATTTAAATTGCGAAGCTCTGTTTCCTGGATTAATAAGGAGCAGAGACATCCCAGGTCCTTCAGTAGAATGAGCAGAGCACCCAGGGGTATGACTTAACCTGGTCTATCCCACTTACAACCTTGAGCTACCCTAAGCACGTGTACAGTTAAAATTTCTATGCTTTTCTTTTTAGATGGGAAATTTGGGGGCAGGGACTATCTTACTCCATATATTTGTACAACTACAGAGCACTAAAGAGACCCATTTAACATTAGGGCAGAGTATTCATCCTTTGATGCATATTTAATGTGTCAGTTATACATCAATGTTAGAACAGTATATAAACACACATATGCTTGTGGACAAAAGCATCCGTGCATCAAAACTCTGCATCCATGCTTCAATGTATTTAATTAAGAGAGTAACTCATTATCACTAATTATGGTTTATATTTTCATAATACTGTTTTATGGTTATTACCTATTCCCTTCAGTTCTATCTATCTATAAGCTTTACACGCTATGACACTATCTAAAGAGCTCTTTGTTTCACACAAAACCAAAAATCTGTACCCAGGCTGATCTCAAAACTTTGACGCTGTCCGTTCTGCACTATCTGGGCTGCAAACTGCCTTAATCTTCTCACACTTCTCCTTGCAGATAATCTGATCAGGAATTTCACATACAATTTCACACTTTGTGAAACGTTCACATGCAGATGTGCCCACTCCCCAGGAGTCTTTCCCAGAACTTTCATGGTGCCCTCCATGATAGCAAACACTATGGGGAGAGGAAAGGTGGTACAAAGATACAACCAACGTTTCAAGCATTATATTAATTCTTGCTAAGAGCACTAAAACTATGCATCAATACAGCCAAAATGGCACAAAAGAGAGAAATAATACAACCCGTACAGTTACAGACAAAAATACCAGGAAAAGGAAGTTCTGAAATGGAAGCTAAATGTTGAGGAACATTGATTTTTTTATGAGATCTTTTTGGATCCTCTGAAAACCTTTTATTTAAAGAAGAGCTATCACTCTGGGCCATGTTCGGCTGGAATTTATGAATTCTTTTTAAAGCATGCTTGTCTTATTTTATTTAATTGTAAGTATTTTTATTGATTAGAAAGACTGAGGCCGAGAACAGGTTTTATTTTAGTTTATAATAGTGCCTCCAATAAGAAGTGGTATCACTAAATAACTACAATACTTTTTATAAAGAAGACAAAGCTTTTAGGCTAACACCTTATTAAACTACATTTACCAATGCTTTTTGAAAAGATTTTTCACTCTTTTGTAATTCTAATTCTTTCTCCCTTCCAATAGCATTTTTTCACATCTGGCTCAGTGTCCACTAACAGAGGAAAGTAGCATGCTTTCACAGTGAAAAAAATGAAGGACAGAGATTAGTTTTGACCTCATTATTCATGGGCTCATGCATTTTAAAGCCACTAACTTTTGTGGAGACATCCTGATTTGCAGTGGTTTGAACAACACCTGCCTCACCTCCTCCCAGCGGTTTTTCTTGGGAAGCCAGTGCAGGATGTGCAGGGTGAAGGGCCCTCTTAAGGCACAGGCATGACAGGCTCCTGGAGTCTGCATGCAGCGATAAGGCAGTCCACAGGCAGCCCAGGCACAAAACACAGTCCTTAGCAGATTTTCTGAGCGCTGCCGGTGGTGCGGTGCTGGCCGTGGAGGCTACAACCATGGCTTGGTATCAGAGCAGCAAGGCACAGGTTCCGTGGGCATGCCACAAGAAGCAAAGCTGCCTCCATGGAGATCTGCCAGGTCTCGCAGATTTTTGACATATGACACACAGCTTTAGCCAGGTGGTCACTCTGCAAAATATATCATTTTTCCCAGTCCATACCGCTCCCTTTACTCTTTCACTGGCTGCATCTGACATCAGGCTCAGAGGCAACAGGGTAGGATCTCAGCTGTCAGTTCAACAGTGCAGAAACACCATGGCAAAAAAACCACAGAGCTATAAACTTTTTTGGTTTAGTAAGATCTGAAGCCCCTGTCTCCTGATGAAAAATTGTCATCAGGAACCACTGGAAGGTTTTTTAAGGAGTCCAACCAACCCACGCAGACTTGAGCAACAATGGCAAAAATAATTTAGAAATATTAAAACAGATCAAATATACCTCAGTACTCAGAAATAATAACAGCAATTTTTGAGCCACAAATAAAGCAGTGCATGTTAACATATGTATGAAAGTAGGCAGGAAAAAATCCACATGTAATTCGAGTCATTGTGCTCTATGGCTGTAATGAGCACAGAGGTAAAGACTCATTCCACTGCAGCTCAGTCTAACATATGCTCAGCCTGACCCTCTCATCTTCTCACTGGTAAAATAAATATTATAGAAAAAAATTCAAGGGAATAAAAAAAAAAAAAAAGAAAAAAAGAAAAGGATAGACAAAGACACTGAGAAAAAAAAGAAGAACTATTGAAAGCCTGTGCAGACAAGTATGAATCAATTATTCTAAAAAGCAGATGTAAAATGAAGCTGCTTAAACATATAAGGCACTTCTACATTGTATTCAAATAATGCTGAAATTATAGAGCTGTCATTCGCAGACCTGTCGAGGGTGCCTTTCTTACCGCATTATGATTTAGCATTTCTCTTGGAAGGTTGTAGCAATTTTGACATTAGAGTCATTGGACAGAAAAACCATAAAATGTACACAAAGCACCACCTCTCTTTTCTGTGGTCTTAAAAAGAGCTCTGAGAACTGGTTTTGACACTAAAAAAATAAAAATATATAAAAAAAGAATGACCTGAAAGTATTCATAAAAGTGCAGAAATGCTAGTCTCGAGAGAGAGTGCACATGTCTGTAGAACAAATGTAACTGTGAAGATTTAAATAATTTGATGGCACATAACCTAATCTGACATGGCAGCAGGTTATTTTACAAATTGTGAAGGGTTCTGCCCACCAGTGTCATAATAAGAGCCTCTTTGAGAGGCAACTCAAAGATACGGATTTTTCTGGAGGCAAACACCCAGGTGAAAGAAATGGAGATCAAGAGAGTGAAGTAACTCCTGACAACTCACTTTCTAGGCTGCTCAGCCCCGGGTGAGGCAGCATTTATACCCGGGATCTCCGGGTATAACGATGGGCAGATCAAACTTAACACTAGCAGTATGGAGGTGCATACAACGTAGTTTTATAATTATTTAACAGATGGCGCTGGGCATCGGTCAGCAGGGTCCTGTCCCGCACGCAGGTGGATGGGGAAGGGCTGCAGATCTCCCCAGGGAGGACGCAGCACCACTCCCCTCTGCTCTGTGTTTGTGGGGCTCCTGCCTGGCTACGGTGTGTAGCTCCAGGAGCTGGCTTACCGATAAAGGTGGCTCTGTCGGGGGCCCTGAGTTGCTCAGAGGTAATTGCTGACCCTCACAGGTCCAATTAGCAGTTATACGCTCCCTGAGACAGCCCACGGGGCAAATCCTTTTCTGCACAGACATGTATTGAAACTTTCATTGCACTGGGTATCGTGTCTACAAGCTTTGCTGTTGCTTTTCAACAGATCAAAGGTATATCAGGTAGAATGAACGCTGAACCAGCTCTGGACATGTACAGATATATGTATACATGCATATCACTGGAAGACATGAACTGCAAAATGCTGATGAACTAGAACCAAATGCAATATATTTAAGGGGGTATTTTCAATCACTTTCTCTGATTGTTATAATTTGATGAGATAATCCTAACCATTTAGGTCTAATAAACTCACAGATCATGAACAATGGCTGCATTAAATCTATTGTCACTAGCAGTAACATGAGGAGCAAAGGCTCACCGGCTCTTCTCACAGCATTTGATTTTATTCACTCGGTCTCTCATTCCACATCAGCTGCCATCTGGACAAAATTCAGAAACCATGACACCTGCTTGAAGAATAAGATGCTGATCAGATGGAATGGGCTGGGATTTTATCTTGAGAACAGATATGTGAATTGTTGGTAACACAATCGCTTAAAAGGTTTGTAAATTATGTGCCTTCAGCTTAGCATATGGCTCATGTGAAATACGGACTTGCGAACTTTTCACAAAACTTGAGCTCGGATGATATAGTGGTGGCTGTTTTGTAAACACATCTGATAAATAAGTACAACTTTACATGTATACACACAAGAGAGAGTGTCAATGGCTTTCAGCACCCTTTAAAATAATGACACTATTTTACATTTCCTTAGCAGCATACAAATATTTATCTCACCAAAAGTATCCAAGCAGACCTTGCAGTACTGCTGGAAAAGCCAGTCAAGAAAACCTGGGGCCTTCTGGCTATATTGCCATGGTGTGGAAACCAGCCCATGTTGCCATTCTGCCTAGGCAGGGGGTACAGACATAGGTCCTCCTTTGGCTGGGTGCAGCACAGGCCCTCAGCCCCTTCCTCCCTAACAGAGCTGTAATTTCTCCAAGGATGGGTACTGTCAGCACAAAAACTCTTCTCTCCTGGCAGAGGTGACTCTGCCTCTGGTGGCTCCAGAGTCAGCAGTGAAACCCACCTGAGCAACTCTGCCCTCTGCAGACCAGGGACCGGAGAGAAACTCCCAACATCTGTTCACTAATGGATCTGTAGTGGAGTAAATGTCAGTTTGCATGCTCAAATATGGACAGTACAAGTGTTTCAAGTCCATTCTCGTTGACCCTCTGGGATACACATCTGTGTAGGTTTCTCACATGTCATGAGGGGATTTCTGGGTACCGATAGTCAAGAACTGAATCTGAAGAAACATGGCTTCTTATTACCCTCACTGACTCCAGCTAGGGCTGCTAATACATTAAGGAATTTCTTTTCATTTCTTTCCTGATTTTGGAAAAAAA
>VZTL01052900.1:6575-37455 GCA_013400535.1 Scopus umbretta | reverse complement strand
AAAGTTCTTCCTACAAAGTAGAAAAACTTCTGTCTGAGCAGAACTTAGTGTCAAGCTACTTTTGGATACAGGCCAATCAGGGCAATGTTGTTACTTCAGGCATTAACTGGGGACATCTAACTATTTCCACAATAATATCCTTAAGAGATTATTTGATTACAGTTCCAGTAAAGTATCAACATAATGAAGTAGCTCAGATATAGAAAAAAGCCTTTACTTAAAGTATTATTTTCCACAAGCATCAAAGAAAAGAGGAAGAATTGCTTGAGAGCCAAATGAAATGGAAGACAATCCAAGAAAGTAATTCGGAAATAGGTTTTACTTTTGAGTTTGCTCCAGAAGCATAGTTCTTCCCTAAGGACTCAATTTACATGCTTTATTCTGAAGTAATTCCTGCTAATTTCTCAGTTTACTTCCTATGTACTGTATGGAAAAACAAAGCACACCACTTACAAATTTAAGACCCTACTCTAATAGAACTGCATATGCACCACTGTTTTTTCTTATTACACACGAGTTGATGTCCTGACAATGAAATCCCATATCTACATTTTTCGACAAGGCAAAGTGGCAGACTACAAGTTATGTTTGTTTCAATTCTTCTCCAGTTACTAGCCTACATAATATCCCTCCTGCTTTTGAAGATCTTCAAATTTGCAAAACTCGCCATTAACTTTAATATTTTCATCCAAACAATGATTTGACACTAACTCTATCATCATCATGTGCTTAAAGCCAACCTGAGAATGCATTTGTATCCTCATTCTATTGAGGTATCAACCAAAGATCCTAAATCAGAAGCAGAGTGCCCTGAAAAACAGGGCATATTTACAAAATGAAGATATTTCTTTCCACTAAAAAGTTCAATCTGATTTAAGAAATGCAAGTGAGAAACCCCATTTAGGCAAGCACATGCCTTCTTTAGTACTTTTAATTTAAATCAACAGAAGGTGCAACCCACAATGCAGCATCATGTGCTACTCTAATCTCGAAGGATGAAGACATGAGCCTACATGGGCTGGTTGGCATAGAAGAGTAACAACTTCACTGCTGCTCATACACAGTAATTTCAGTGTAGTTATGACAGTGAAGTTATCCAGCTTACTCTTTGTTCCCCGATTTCTCCCCAAAATACAAATTAACTAAAAGGGCATGCAAACCCCTAACTTGGGGACATATATGGTCTCGTGAGAGCTTCTACATATTCCCCATCCTTTAGTATCATAATTCTAGACTGGAGCTTCAGTTCTTCAGACTTCAGACACATACCCCACTCTCCATCAAGCACTGGGAAAGGTCAGTTGCCTAAAAAATGGGTAAGTCAAATGCCTGAGGAATACAGAAGTGGTTGTCACTAACATACTGATAATATTGTAGGTATGTGTGGTCTCTCTCAGTACTTCCGTTTCCTCATCTGTCCACAAAAAGACCCTGACTTTGCCTTTCAGACAGACAGGATACATTTTGTAGAGAAAGATTAAAATGTATTTGTATGACAAAACTGAAATACAAGATAGCTTCACAACCAAAAAGTAAAAAGAGGTTATTTAGAAGAAAAAAGATGCACCTTCCATAAGAAAAAATATCAGTTACATATCCAAGTATGAACACTTGAAGGTTTTAATTACAGATATTTACACTTATACAGACCTGTTTATTAAGAGAAATGAAAAAGAAAGAATACCAAAAATATCCCTTTGCTGTATTCTTCAACATTATAGTGGAATTCATAGCACCAGAAAAATTGTTTTCATAGATAAAAGATATTTATCTATTTATGAGGTTGAATCATGTGATGAATAGCTCCTGCAGCCAACACTTTCCTAGTTTTAAAGGAAATTCCATCTCATAATACTTATTTCAAAGAAAACTAGCATACACAGACAGGAAAGTGCCAGCAAATTTAAAAAATACAAGACCCTAGGCATTCATTTATGTCAAAATATTTACCACGAAATCGTTATTCTTGTTTTAATCCAAAAAGGACACATGTAAGACAACAGATATGCTTTACACTGGTGTATGAGTGATTTTGACTAATTCTATAGTTGCAACAGTTATACTGTAATTGAAAAGTATAATCAGTTTTTAATTTCGTTAGTTTCATCAGATGTAATGCCCAAAGCTCTGACTACCACTAGCAACTCTGTTATCAAGGAGACTTTTTATAATGATGCAGGAGCTGCTATCAACTGAGACATTCAAATTAACAGGCTCTTCTACTTCAGAGTATTCAGTTTCACCCTGGAAACCACCAGTGACAAGCATTTTGATCAGCAGGAAGACATTCTTCTTTGGGGAGGTGAGAAAAAAGGAGAACAAATGAGCAAACACCCACCTTTTCACCTTGACAAAAAAAAAAAAAGGAAACAAAAGAAGACAACAGGGATAATTAACTCAAGTGAAAAACAGGTTATGAGCAGCATTATTCCAGAAGTTCTCAAGATTTCTTTGTGATCCAGGTTGCTGAACTTGTAAGTAGTGATGAAGAGCTGGAGATAGTGGTTTACCTGTGTCTTACAGTGCAGTCTGATGTCCAGTATAGTACAACTTTTAACAAAAATTGCCTTTTTCCCTCAGAGGCAAGCTTCTGTGAATACATTTCACGATCTGGCCTGATACCAGCTTAATGACGTTCTACAATTTATCAGATCTTCTGTTTAGATTTTGGTGAGCACTGTCTGTGCCTAATGCACCAAGATTTCTTTTTTTTTATAACTGAAGAGAGTCCAAAAATATAAAACAGTGATTCCAGTAAGAGATGACACTGATGCTCTTTCAAACTGAATTTTGAGAGAGATATGGTTTAAGAACATGCATGCAGACCTAAATAAGTCCTGGAAATGTTACAGTACTTTGTGTATTTTCTGTCATTTTTATGATTCATTTGTGTTAAAACTGCTCTTGAATTAACCTACATTTTTCCTGAACTCTTCCAAAGAGTAAGGAATGGTATAAAAAAAATTTGTCTCAATGAGGCATTTACTAGACAGGGCTTAAATCCAAATCATTATACCCAAGTGTGTAAAAACTCAAGTTCAGATCTACACCCTCTTTTTCTTAGCTCCCAGTATGAAGCTGGCATGTGAAACAGTTTTCAGTAGCTTGACTATAGAGCACACATGCAATCATTACACTATTTGTAAGGGACGCAGCTAAGCATTGTTAACTTTGCTTTCAACCTACTACTCTTTGCTTTTAGATAGCCAGTTGTGATTATGTGCCAAACTAGCTGTTCTACACGAAAAAATCAAGAACCCTGCCTCTTACTTGGCAGTTTGGTAATCTTATCTAAGGCTTGCGTTTGTTTGGTTAAACTATAAAGCTTCAGTAACATTTAAGATTACAGAGCTTAAACAGTAAACCATGCTATATCCAGTTATCTACCATATGTTAATGCTTACAGAAAATTCTGATCTTCAAACAGAAATGTTAAAGAAAATAAAAGAACAATATACTAACTAAACTGCTATTAAAATAACACTGCTTATATCAATGAATCTGTTTTTAAAGGACTGCCATACCATACTGTTCTATGAATTACTATCTAATGTGGCTAAAATGTCACAAGCCTTGAGTAGGTTCAACAAGATCCAAAATTAATACCATGTACCAGAAGCCCTACTTCTTTTCCACCTTTTGTATATTCATCAAGTATTTCTGTTCTTAAACTGAAACGTATGGATAAGTGTGTATATATAGTCATGTTCACATGTACACACATGTATGGTGCATCCAGTCAAACTCTGAACATTTCTAACTGAACTCTGCTTCTTACTGTGAGCTACGTTCCTTCCTGTAAATGACAGTACAGGATATGTGGTAGAGGTACAACATAGTCATCATATTATATTCTTTAAAAGAGATGTTCCCAAAGTGTTATGGTAACACGTTTCCTCCATTATACAGAATGTTTTGCTTGTGCCACCTTTTCCAAAGACTTCCACTTGGCCTTCCCTGTTGTTTGTTCACTCATACCAAACCCAGCAACTAATAGTTTTAGAAAACTGCTAAAAATGTGTATTTCATCTCTTCAACCCTGCCCTCTGTGCCTAGTCACAGCAAGTAATTGTTTGGACAGAAAAATAATGCCTAGAGTGGCATTTTGTGAAAAGGTCCCCAAGCTCTGCATTTACAGACACCCTGGTATATGAGCTAGGAGTTCTCCTCATCTTTACTGACAGTTTCCACATATGAAAATGTCTGAGCTGAAATTGCACAATATTCCAGTACCGCACAAAGTGCATTAGTGCCAAACCTGAAGGATATACAGTTGGCGTCAAAAATGGGAAGAGTATGACCACACAATCAAGTCACTTCAATGCATCAGCATGCTGATTATTAGTCTTATTACTCAGACAAGGCCACTGGAAGAAACCAATTATCACTTTTTATTTTAGACCTAGAAGCCTTTTGAGAAATGATACGCTGCAAACCAGCTGGCACTGCATCAGTAAAGGATGTTAAGTAAGATCCCATAAATAACCTGCCACAGATCACTGTGCAATATTCTATGAGAATTGCATTTTAAACATAAATAAAATTAAGCACTTTATATATGACAGAATGCTGGTACAGCAGTTTAGAAAGTTATATACATATGGACTTTACAGCACTTACACTCTCAGGCTCCTGGCATCAACCACACGACAGTGGATATCGCTGGCAAGGCAGTACCCCTTATTACAGTAAGCAAAAAAATAACAATTAACAAAAACTTAGAAAGGTTCTCAAGCACTTAAGCCTTTACTGAAATAATGACATGCCTATGGAGGACAGGAGCATTATATAAGCTCACCATCCAGTTCTAATATACAAGAGAAAGGCATAGTTTTTGAAAGGAACAAGCCTATGTGAGGACTGAAAATTTAAGGGAGTGACTGGACTGCTAAACTCACAGATTTACCATTATCACCACCTCGTCTTCCTAGCCTCTCTTTCCTGAGGAGACTTCATCCATTGCAGCACTCCAGTCTTGCAAGCGGTCCCACCATGTCTCTATAATCCCCACGAGGCCACAGCTCTGCTTCTGCACACGGACTTCTAATTCCTCATTTGTCTCCTCTGTTGTATACAGGCGTCAGGCTGCTTTCACAGGGAAAGTGCAAAAGCCTCTGGCATTACGCTATTCCCCACACTCTGATCCTCATGCTTTCACTTCTCTTCAGGTTATGATTACTCTGCCCTGGTACCTGTAGTTTAAAACAGTCCTCACTGGGTTAGCATGCCTATTGGCAAACATGCTCTTGCCCTACTTTGTCAGATGCATCTTATGCCTGCTTCACAGTACCCAATTGCTTAAAAGAGGACCCTGTGGCTGTAAAATACAAAGCCCTGCTTGTGACACCAGCTATGCAGCCAAGTGTTGACTTGCTGAAGATGTCTTTTCCTACATGACCCTTTCTCCTTCACTGTCAGGATCAAGGAAAACACCACCTGGGCCCCCAGTGCCATGTAGCCACTCTTGATATATTCACGGTCACCTCTTTCAGTAACATGAGAACCCATACAGGTAAGCAGGAAAAGGCAGTGTGCTGAATCTGGACAAACCCTAGCAGTCTCTCCACAGCCTCCTGGACCTCAACCCAAGGGAGGCAAAATAATCTTCCAAAGACATCCAAGTTGGCTTGGCAGACAGATACTTCAAGAGAGAATGCAAGAATAGGCAGTCTCCAGTGATGATGCACATTTCACATTCAGGCTCAGCTGACCTGACACCTCCCCAGACTGAGCTTGTTCTTGCTTACCCATTTCCAGAGCACTAAATCTGTTCTGTAGCTCCAAATTGTGTTGCCAGGAGCCTCAAGTTTCCAACCTCCCCCATCACGGGAATCTTTATCCTTATCTTCTACTGCTTGAAGCATAGTCTCTAACTGTCCCTTATTCCTTGCACTGTGGGATTTGGGATCTCACCTCTGAAGGATATCTGCGAAGACCCTGTCAACCTTGCATTCACTATCCTTGATGGTACACAGTCTGCTCATCTCCTCCTGCAGCTCCTTCAGCTCAGTACCTCAAAGAGAACACATCTCCCTCAGGTGAGGCCACCATCAGCCCTAGGAAGAGGCACCAGGCACTCCCTGCAGCCTCAGACCTGGAAGGCAACATCCTTTCTAGTGCTATTGAGGTTGAGGACTCACATGTGCCAAGGACAACTGCTCCAACAACTGTCTCCCTGTGGAACGTCACCATTGTCACTGTACAGTCTCAAGCAGTCCCACACCATCTACAGCAGAGCTTTGGAGCCCCTTTGCACCCCTACATGTTTCTGTTAGCTGCATTTTGGGAGCTACAACCAAGAGCTTGGAGGAAAACAGAGTATTCCAGCTATACTGCTCTTCCACTAAGATTTTTGAAAACATAAAAATTTGTACAATACTTAACACACTAACTTCATGATGCAGCTTTATATGATGCTATGGCACAAGGTTACATAGATTTATGATTTAGAAACACGTACAGGCACTGAGAGTTAGCAAGGTTTCCCTTAGGAAACAGAACCTTTCTGTGTCTGGTGTCAGACCACTGTTGCGGTTTAACCCCAGTTGGCAACTAAGCACCATACAGCTGCTTGCTCACCCTCCTTCCCCATCCCCGGTGGGATGGGGAGAGAATGGGGAAAAAACAAAGTAAAACCCATGGGTTGAGATAAAGACAGTTTAACAGGACAGAAGATGAAGAGAAAATAATAAAAATAATAATGACAAAAGAATATACAAAACAAGTGATGCACGATGCAATTGCTCACCACCCGCTGACCGATGCCCAGCCCGTCCCCAAGCAGCGATCACTGCCCCCTGGCCAACTCCCCCCAGTTTCTATACTGTGACCCCATAAGCTATGGAATAGCCCTGTGGCCAGTTTGGGTCAGCTGTCCTGGCTGTGCCCCCTCCCAGCTTCTTGTGCACCTGGCAGAGCATGGGAAGCTGAAAAGTCCTGGACTAGTGTAAGCACTACTGAGCAACAATTAAAACGTCAACATTGTTCTCACACTAAATTCAAAACACAGCACTATACTATATATGTATAGTACACAGCACTATACTATATACTATAAATTAACTTGATTCCAGCCAAAACCAGGACAACCACTTAGGACACAACCAGAAACGACATTAATTGGGATTTGGGCAAGTGGGATAACTTTGCAGTCACTTGTGAAGGCAAGAGGGCTTCTCCCATTTGTAAATGTACTGCCTACTGTATTCAATCCGTGTTATAAAATTAAAATGTAGATCAAAGAATGTGATTGAAATATTCAGGAATGTACTTCACAGTGTATTGACTTACAACACTGTGTATCTTAGAGAAGTCCTAATACAAAGTCACACTTCTTTAGGATTTTTAATCAGCTTTAAATCAGCTGTACTATGAAATCCTCAGCAGTATCAGATATACCAGGCAGCCAGTGGAACTTGCAGAAGTACAGTCTAAATAACTTCAGCATACACACTGTGGAACAATACTAAAGCTTCCTCAGATACTGGTAGGACAAAAACTTTGTTCATAAAAAGCTTAAAAAAACACATGTCACAGAAACATACGAAGCCACCCACCTACATTCATTTAAGAGGTTATTACCTTCTTATCAGACACTACCAGAGCTGGATGCAACTACGTTCAGCAGAATGATGTGAAAAGGATTACAGAAAGCATCTGTCAGAGCAGATACCATTCAGAAGAGTGACTAAGCCAGCCTTTAAGTGAAGAACCCATGCATTTTCAACATAGCTTATGAAGAAAGGAAACACCTGATAGCAACATTAACTGCACTTCAGTATGTCCACTCTAGAACTGTTTTCTATTGCAAGCCACAGACTATCTTTCCATTTTTATCCAATAAAAAAATACTGTACCTGACAGTAAAATCATAGGAGCAAGAGGCCAATAAGGTTGCATGGAATGGTGAAAACTGCAAGAAAACAAAACAGAACAACTTTTAAACTAAAAACATTGTGAACATACATAAACTTACTATAAGTAGAAAGTTACCAAAGTTTAACTGTTTAAACTGTCTTGGTAGGTACCACATCATGATGCAACAAAACAGACAACAAATTTCCCCACCGTACTTCTAATTACAAGGAATGCTCTATGGGATCCTGGTTTGGTTTGATTTCATGACAGCAGTGCCAAACAACCCTGCTGTAAAGTTAAGAAGTTTTAGGACAGTCATTAAATTCTGCTTTTGGCTGACAAGCTGAGTATCATCTCAGTATATAAAGCGAGTTTCAGAAAAGCTATGTGACCAGTTTATTATTTTCAGAGAGAGAAAATTTGTGCCATACTGCAGAGAATGTAAGATATATTACTGTCATCAATTCCACATCCTAAAATTTTGAAATTATTTACAGAAATGGGAAAACTGGAGGTAATTGAAAAACTAAAGGCAGTACAACATCACTTCATAATTTCCCCCTGGCCTGCAGGGCATTTTACAGGACACACTCTTCTACGGACTCTTGCAGACAGGCCTAAGAACTGCAGCAATAAGAATGTGGTTAGGCAAAAATTGTTCACCTCAGCTCCACCTTTTTGGCAACCCTCAGTTTCCAACTATTTTAAGGCCTGTATTTCTCAACAGGAAATACACAAGTCATTGAAATAACTTCAGTTTGAAATGCAGGTCCTCCACATAATGGTTCATAGGTAAGATTCTTCCTGCAAGACTTCCAGTATTATTCACCATCTACTACAAAGTCAAAATTAAGCCTGGACTATTGCCACAACTGCCCAAGTTGCCAAGGAGCAGTGTATGTTGTTGCCTGCTGAACTCTGCTGACAGAGTTCTCTACTATAGCAGAACTGAGGGATGTGCATGCTTGGACTTTAACCTTGCTGGATTTCCTACAGTTTTTTGAGGGGGGAGGTGTGTGGATATCACAACAAAACATCTTTTTCTTCTGCACCTCAGGAATATGAATAATAAAGGGGATGAAGTCTGATGCACAGCAAAAACCAATGACACATTTTCCACAAGCCCCATTTGCATCTTTGTCCCCATAGTTTCAGATGAAGCAAAACCATCTTGTCAAAGCTGAAGAGCTTTGTCATTAACCTTAAGTATCCTAGAAACTTACCTAAGCAAACTCTATCAAAATACTTAGCAGAGTGCTACACATAGAAGTTGAAAGAATTTACATAATGTCTTTCTGCTACAACGACAGCATTCTAAAATTCTGTTCCACTTAACCTAAGATACTACAATTTTATCATCTGAACAGTTCTATCTAGACAGAAGAGACCAACACATCATCCAGCCTGACCTCCAATATTTCACAGATCATTCATCCAAGTATCTTCTTAGGTAAATTCAAAAACCATAACTACATTTCAGTATAAGAGATTGAAGCCAACTAAGAACATGAGAAAGCCAAATGCACCAATGTCAAGATCTCCTGAAAAGGGCTCCAGATGACCTCAGTATGCTGATAACGCCCTGTACTGCAGTGCAGTGAAAGACCACAGAAATCTGCAGGAATCCTGACAGTATCATGTTGGGTAGAATTCCTTGCCAGCCTCAGATCTGACAGTCAACACAACTGTGAACAAGTGAACAGAATACAAAAGACAGACAACTGAAGAGTGTGATTTCATGGTTGGTTTAAGCTAATTTAAGAGTGCACTGCTGCCAAGACTCGTGGCCTTCCCTTTCCTTTCCACTTCAGGCTGTGTGCTCCTGCCCCCCTCCTTGCATCAGGGCTTGCAATTGTGCAGTTGAGCAACAAATTGAGACAGCTTAGTGATCCAGACAGAAACTAGTCACTTTTAGGGACAGGATTTTCAGTCAGAGTAATGAACTGAGCCAGCTTGCTGCACAGCTTTATAATTCCTAGTGTCAGCACAATGTAGGAGAAGGGACATCGGTAGGGACAGATGCCTCTCTTTAGGTAGCATCCTGGTCTCTCCATTTAGTGTGACTGGTGAGTTATATCACAAGTGTAGAGATGCTGCATCACCTCCAAGTGCTGTCCCACATTCTTGTATCTTATGTCCACAGGGACCATGTCTATCTTGAAATGGAAGCTATAAAAGTCTGCTAAGACAGAACAGAGGTCATGTACTCTCACATACCTCTCCTTTGCATGCATATGCATATACAGCCCTCCCCACCATCTCCTTAAAGCCACTTAGCGAACTGATCTCACTGAACTCACTGATCTCACTGAACTGAACTCCTAATAATCATTTCCAGGCATTTTAAGAAAACAGGGAGCATGATGGGCCATAAAATGGAAACTCAGATGAGACAGTATAAGAATATAAAAGATACCTATCTACCTGCTTAGGCCAATGGTCTTCGAGCCCAGTGCTCTATGTTTATGTGGCACCTTCTGTACTTTTTATACCAACCGCCTCTGACCCTCTCACTAGATACCACTGGAGAGTCAGGCTTTGTCTTCTGTTACCCCAAATCATTCACAGACAGTGATATGATCCTCCCTAAGCCTTCTCTTCTCCACACTAAACAATCTCAGCTCTCAGCCTCTCCGGGTAGGACAGAGACTCCAGTCTCTTAATCTTTTTTGTGGCCCTTTGCTGGATGTACTCCAGTACGTCCATGTCTCCCTTGTATTGGGAAGCCCAGAACTGGATGCAGTGCTCCACATGTGGTCTCACTGATGAAATAAGTAGCAGGGAAGGATCGCTTCCCTCAACCTGCTGGTAACGCTCTTCCTAATGCAGCCTAGGATGATCACGTAGAGAAATTAGAGATGCTATCCCTGTCTAGCTCTTCCAGTATCTGTTTATCGACCAGCTGCTATCCATGAGCCTGATGACACTACCTGCCTATGCAACCTCTTATGCAGAGAGCTAATTCAAGAAGTCTACCATCTGATGTGTAAAAGAAGTACTTCCATCTGTTTGTAAACCCATATTCTATTAGTTTCGTCAAGCGTCCTTTAGTTCTATTATCACAGGTTATGGTGAGTAACAATTCTGCATTCACTTTCTCCATTTTATCATGAAGACAATGTGCATCCCATAGTGGCAGAGCTTTTTTTAAAAGATCCCACTAACTGTCAGAGAGTAAGAATATGACAGTCTGTATTGATTAATACTGTATCGATTTATCTGTCTCAATGGCTGTCCAACTGGAGTTGCAAAATGATCTTGTTTACAAAACAAGAAAAACCAACCAAGCAAATTCAAACACCACTCCTAAATGTTCTTCTGCTATGAAGAACATTTCACAGAGCCAGATTAGAGCATGGTCATGCAGGAATTAAATTAGAAAAAAAGACTGGACAGCTACCACCAGTGGGAAAGCAGGCAAAGGTAGCTGGGATAAGGAGGAGCAGGAGCTTCTCAGCCTGTCTGGCAACAAACAGGATTTGTGATATGGAACTAATCCCTGAGTCACACCCTTTTCTGACAAATTTCAGCCTAACTGCAGTAACTTTTAAAGTTGTTAGAAGCACATCAAAAATTCCAAGGGCATATGAAGCAAAACACTGGCCCAGAATAATTTTTCTTCTGCCAGTTCAGACTTCCTAGAAAATATTAATAAACATATCTGTTCCTGTAAGGTTTGAAAAGGATCAGATATTATCTGACTAATATAAAAAAATAATAAGCACTTATACAAAAAAGAGTCATGGTGCATTTAGAACAAATTCCTATCAGTGGATGATCTAGTAGTACACAGCTCCAGTACGTAGATCCAGTATGTATCTGCAGCCTTTCACGCATGAAGTTTCAAAATCTCTTTGAACATTTTCTTTTTATACACAAAAACAGATATTTACAATGAGTTCTATACCTTGCCTTATGTGAGTATTGACTCTTTGTATGGAAAGATAAAGGCACAGTATCATTTAAAAAAACAAGTAAGGGAAGGTATTTTCTTTATCTCAAATTTCTCATATAACTTAGCCAAAGTAAACCTCCCAACCCTCTCTCAAGCTCTTGAACACTCCTCATGGAAATATACGGACTTTGAAGATACCATTTACTTTGAAATCCCATCAATCTGCTAAACATCAGAAAGTTTCACAGCACTAAGCTGAAGGTTTCCAAGAACAGGCACTGTAGCATATAAAACACCTGTTGGGTTTTCCCTAGTTACTAGATAATATAAAATATTACTGCTTTCCAGAAAAATCTGTGTAACAATTCAGTGATGGTCAATGGGGAATAAAATGCAACTTACTTTTACTCTTCTGATAGCATAGGTATGACCAAGCAAGACGAACACTGGTTGCCGTATGTTCCGCAAATCCCAGCCTTTCAAGCTACAGTCAACTGCACCAGTAACCAGCAAGTTCTGTTGATTTGATAAAACACAGGTATATCAGGACAATTTAATTATTAAATTGTAGTGATGCGTATGGTGGCTACAAAAGTTAGATAAATCAAACAATACAGATGAATAAATCATAAATGAGGTCTCCAGTGTGTAAATTAAAGAGAACAGAGAAATACAAACAACTTCTCCTCTATTAACTATTCTGTCCACTATACAAAAGAATAAGCAAAACCTCTGATCTACTTGGGCCGTCCATCTGTTGGAACAATGCTCTTCTGAAGATGTAGTAGCGAATGACAGCAACAAAGCAACTAGACATGCTGTCTGTTTCATGAGAGTGGTTCAATTAGGAAAACATTTGGATGAACAGCTTTATACCTCATCATATTTGCACCAGTCACAGCTCAAGATCTCAGCCTGGTGGGCCGGTATCACAAGTTTGACTCCTGGGGCTTTCACATCCCAAACTCTTAAAGTCTGGTCACCTGAAACAAAGAGAAATTGATTCAACATTGTTGAATCAGTTATGGGATACAGTTAACCCACTAGTACTTCGGAGACAACTGTTTCTTAGCTGTATGACATACAAACTATTACATGAGGACGTTCATGCCAAATAAAGCAAGCTCTATAGACAGAGGTCAGACCAATGCACAAAAGGAATCAGAACTTACTATTCCTCTTTCATTATGAAAAAAAAAACAACCCTTCATTTTATTACTAACACTTTCGCTATTTTTTAAACTCTTATTTGACTAAAAGGAGATGGGGTAAAATACTTCAATAACATTTAATTAAAGTAGGAGCTTAAGGTCCATTTAACTTAGAGGACCAGAATCAAGAAAAAACTTTCTCTGCAAGCCAGGTGAGAAAAAGTTCTTAGACACATGCTTTGGGCATGCAGAAAAGTGAACACTATTTAAAATGCAACATCTCCAGATTCTTTCAATGAAAGGAAAATTTAAGACACATTACCTGTACTCAACAGGTGGAATTGCTTTTCATTTTTTTTAATCATGGTTCTCTCATTAACCCTGAATGTATTTTGTATCAGCAAAAATAGATTCTCCAGCTCATTTGTTTACAGTGAAAGAAAATTAATCAGAATTTATGATTATGCCTGTGTTCGTTCAACAGACAAGTGAAATAATTAGCAACTGTATCCAAACACCCATGATTTCTACAGAAAGCATGTATCAAAACTACCTAAATTAAAAAAAAAAACAAACCACTGTTCTACCTTGCTATTGAAGAAATTACTGATGTTTCTTTACCAGAAACACTTCTGGAAATCCTTGAATTGGTTATCATTAACAATTACAATTTTTATGCTGTTTACATACAAGCATTTTGATGGTTTTCATGCCCAGTGGGTCACTGGCCTTAAAATACACAGCTGGGCACAGAAAATCACAGCTCTTTTCAAGGAACTGGCTACAGATGAAACAAGACCATCCCTAGAGCCACAACAACAACATTTCTACTGCACAAACTACAAGGCCCTGTAAGCTTTGCAAAAAGACGTAAAACATTCGGAAAGTTTGAATACAAAAATGAAGCTAGAGAGAGCTTCTTTCCACTACATGACACAAGACTGGCCTTCCGACTGTGGTACTACACAGAGCATGGGAAGCTTAGCTCTGATGGTTGGTTGGCTTTTCCTCAGACTCCAAGATTGTGAGAGATACTGTGCTCTTGGTGGATAAATTCCCTACCTGTAAGGTGGGAGCAACACGTGATTTCTCATGGTTTTCACTCCCCTCGCCTATTTTAATACTGTCAAGAGCAAGACTGCTGCTCAGTATATGCACAGCGCTCCTGAAAATGACACCCTGCAGTCAGCTGAAGCCCCAAACATCACTACAGTGCTTATAAAAAGAGGGCAACATATGGAGAGGAAGAAACATGACCAGCAGGGTCTTGGCAAAAAAAAAAAGGTAGTATGCCCATCCACCCACCATTAGTCTTGCTAATCTGCTTGCTTGCAGAGGACAGATTTCGGTTTGAGTCTTAAGTCTTTCAGAGATATTATAATGGACTTCTTAAAAAGCTTTTATTTTAATTTCATCAGATAACATAGATTTGAAGGGGAAACACATATTTCACTACAGACAGGATCATTTTTCCCAAGCAAATAAATATATAAATCCAGGTGAACTAGAATGAACTGCTACAGAGATGGGCCACAGTAGCATTATGAGGGCCAAAAACATTTGGAAAAGTTAGTTACTCAGCCAACAACAATTTTGACACTAAATATACAATTGCCCCAATTATTTCTTTTTTAATAGAAAGTGCTGATGCATGAGAAAAAGAGTCATTTTCCCTTTCTTTTTTTTATTTCTTTGAAAATGCTAGACTTAGCTGTTATTAATTCTGGCTGGCACTATTTGTGAAATGCTTTTAATGGAGTAACATAACACGCAAGTGAACCTTTCTGTGAATAGAACAGACTTAATTAAAGCCAAAGCCAAATCCAATTTTTCCACTTAAGCTGTAAGTGGAAGAATCAGATTAATTAAAAAAAAAACCCAACCCGATAAATGAGGTAATCCTGACACATTACACATTTTAACAAACTTTTTTTTTTACCTCAAACATCTTTCCACTACCTCACTATATATATATTTTTACATTTCATTTCAACAAAAATTGCTGTTAAATATTTTGGAACTTCTACATTTCCATGATTCCTTCAGATCTGCATTACAAAGGATGCATTTTTTCCATATGGTAAAGCAGAAGCAGGATAATAATAACAGAAGTACAAGTAAAGCACACCTAGTACAATCATACTCACTAACAGCCATTTCCAGTTGGCATCCCGAAGTAAGCAACCACGAAAGTGGCCAACATTTCCCCCACAAAATATTTCTATTTTTGTAAGAAGCAATTTCTCTATGGCAACAGATTTTTGCTGGTCTGTTAGATAATTATGATTCCAGATTTGTTTGTATATTGTACTTGCTTTCTTTCATTTTAATGAATATTTGTGAAATCTTGGACGAATCAATAGAACTACACAATATACACTCATCTATTCAAAATTTTTGAAAGAGATGCTAATCTACAAGTACATCATCCCCGTGCATGGAATAAAGACTGCTAATGTGAATGACAATGTATGATTGTGAAAAGATACAGTTTAGTTAAGATTTAAATTTCATGTAGGTTTTATACTGCCTTTTTGCTCAAAGGTGAATTTTACCCAACTCCATAAATCATAATCTTCTAAGTTCTATGACAACAACCAGCTTAGCAATCATTGCCAGGCACTGCAGAGGTACAACATTAACCATAAAAAACAGCTAGGTATTTGGGAGATTAATAAAAACCCAAGAAACCTTAAACACTATCTGAAGGCAAAAAGGATTCCAACCAGGACAGATACAATGTTTTTCACGAACCAAAGTACTGTTAGCTTAAAGTTTTACTTAAAAAAAAAAAGAATCTGATTTTTTTTTAAGTTCTAAAGCAAGAAATCTGATCTTCTGACACTGTTCTCTCATCAAGAGGGAAAAAAAACCCAAATAATGTATCTTTAATTTACCATAGGAAAAGAATTCAGCATAAAAGACACAAATATTGGTATATATGGTGTAACATCAAAGAAATCTCAATGATAGCAAGTACTTCTGCAGTGCCATTGAATGATTACAAGTTAACATTACTTGCTTACTTGTATGTATTTTAAAAACACTAAACCAGATTAAATCATTTTGCCAGAATCAAAAAGAAAATCTGTGGGAGAATAAAGAGCAGAACCCAAATCTCATGACTCTCAAAAACAATCTTTTTAGGCATGGTAAAATGATCATGCTGTCTGTTACTATCATAGATAGTATAAGTGAACCTAGAAAAGGATTAATAAAGCTCATGAGTTTCCTCACAGAGACCGAAATAGAGTGACACAAATAGCAGCTTTATTTAAATCATCGAACAGGACTCTACTGAATGCACAAAATCTATTTCCATGTAGCACAACCTAGATATCAAGAAAACATAATTATCAGTGGAACTGTACTTTCCAACTGGTAATTTTTTGGTCTGATACAAAATGCTGTAAAGCTAAAAATCAAAAGAGCTTTAAGTTATTTCAAAGGAGACCTCAGAGTCTTTTTCCAAAAAGAGTAAATTGGTCTTTTTATAAAAAAAACCAAACAACAATATCAGTGAAGACTTTTATTTCAGTGTTTTCCAAGATGATTAAACATAAATCTTGGGACAAAATGCTTATTTCAAAATTGACCTAACTTATGACTATTAAACTATTCTTCAGCAAATGGCAAGATTCGCCAGATACATAACGCTAGTCCAAATGACCCAAAACATATTAATTCACTGTAAAAAACTGTTACTACATTTTTCTTCTCAACACTAAACCATTATTTTACAATATGAGATTCTAATACAAAACATTATAATCTGAAGTCCTTTATATTCTAGCATATGCTGCATATAATACTTTACTATGGTTAACTCGTACTATAAATTGTGGGCCAAGCTCATTTCCTGAGAAATATTTCAGCTTGCACATTAGAGATTGATTTAGTAAATCTTACCCAGCACAAGACTCTAATGAATTCAGGACTGTGCTGGTATGTCTTGAAGCAATAGATTGCAAATGAAAACGCCCACCTCACTTCATTACATAGATTCAACACAACAAAGTAAGCAAGTAAATTATATTTTAATAGCTTCTAGCATAAACAGCAGTTTAGCTAAACTGCAACAAATCACAGTAACTCTTCAGCCAGTTTGCTCTCTAGATGCTCGATTTGCACAAGGCCACACAGTAAATTGAAGCCTCTTATTCTCTTATTCCTCGAGTATTTGGATTCTAAAAATGACCAAGTTTGGCAAAGCCTTGAACCTTGTTCATGATGGCATTGCTTCTAGAACATTCAACGAGCAAATAACCAGTGAAGAACTCATAAGAAGCTGTCCTGGTTTAACCCTAGGCCAGCAATGAAGCACCCCAGAGCTGCCCGCTGGCTTACTGCCCCTGCCCCGGTGGGATGAGGGAGAGAATCGGAAAAATGAAAGTGAGAAAACTCGTGGGTTGAGATAAAGACAGTTATTAATTGAAATAAAATAAAGTAAAATAGTAGTAGTAGTAACAATAATAATACTATACAAAGCAATTGCTCACCACCCGCTGACCGATGCCCAGCCAGGCCCCAAGCAGCGATCGCTGCCCCCCGGCCAACTCCCCCCAGTTTCTATACTGAGCTTGACGCCGTATGGTATGGAATAGCCCTTCGGCCAGTTTGGGTCAGCTGTGCTGTGCCCGCTCCCAGCTTTGCAGGAGCATGAGAAGGCCATGAGAAGCAGAAAAGTCCTTGACTAGTGTCAGCACTACTTAGCAACAACTAAAATATCAGTGTGTTGTCAACATTATTCTCGTACTAAATCCAAAGCACAGCACTATGCCAGCTACTAGGAAGAAAATTAACTCTATCCCAGCTGAAACCAGGACAGAAACAAAGAGTGGACCCACACCAAACACAAGCTAATGGAATACAAGACCCTAGTAAAGTGTTTTGGAACTCATGACAAACCACTGTCAAAACAGAACAGAAGATTATTTCCTTCAGTTTTTTAGGAACCTAAACAAACACAAACATCTTTGGAGTTACTTGTCTGCAAGCCCCACTCCCCAACAGCTCCTTGTTTTGCCTTGTGCTACTTCTGAAGCAGGAATGTAAGCTGAAGCTTCAGAAAGCTGAAGTCAAAGCCCTGACAACCCCAAATTTGGTCCAGGAACATGGAAAACACCTCTTTATTGAGAAGCTGCACTCAAGGCTATTCCCTTCCAACTAATTTAGTAACCAACCTCTTAGTAGGTGTACACCTTCCCCAGCTCATTATTGCATGCAAAGTAATTTGTTCATTTTTAGTTTTCTTTCACAATTTGGATCCCAAACACAGAAAGGTGTGCCAAGACTACATGCCAACCTGATTTATGGAATTTCAGCTTGACAATCCCTTAGCTACACACATTTGCCACAGAGAGACCAGTAGGCAAGAAGAAAAACTTTTTAAAAGGTAACTCATTATGTCAGGGCTGGCAATAAAACAGCTTATGGGATAAACAATGTTTTTTTAATTTGAACCTTAAAGTCTAGCACTGAATGCAAGGGCTTACAAAGAGCAGAGGCTGGATTTACAAGTTCATTTGTAAACCATCAAAGCTACAGTTCCTCAACACTTTTGTCAACTAACAAAAATTTCTCAGAAATGATCACACCTTGTTGTGGTATGAGAAAAAATTTCAGCCTGGGCTTTCAGTCTGAAAAATAAGTCTTTGAGCAAAGAACTGATCTAACTACTGGTGAATAGAGACATTATCTTGCAGATTTAAGAAACATTTATTTCCCTTATTCATCATTTGTTTAAGATGTTATGAAAACTATCTGTCTGCCCCGATCAGTAAACTTAAGGAGTTTAGTAATGATTTAAAAATAAATGCAGCATTAAACCTGAGGTCCTAGTAGCTAAGACAAAAGCTAGCAGTCATTCTAAATCTGGGCTTTGTCGAATAAAAAACATTCATATTTTCATTTGCCAGTGCCACACCTGTATCAAAGAATACTACAGTTATGCAGATAAGGGTAAAATGGTACTCATGAATTACTTCCCACTGTTAAATTTAAAGGGCAATAAAACCAGTTGATCCTATAAAGGATGTTTTCTTTATAAACCACAGGACCGAGCAAGGCCTATTGCTTTGCCATTATGGAGAGTCATTTAGTAGAACTGATTTACATTTGACTATATACTAATGTTGTGTGCATTTGACACTTTCTTTATGTGCTTCTGGCTAATTTGCTCTCTGGGTAAAAAGAAAAAAAAAAAAAAAAGAAAAAAAAAAGACACCTTCTGGGCAAATGACACAATGACTCATTAAACCCTTTTAGCCATGAAGGTGCTGTTAAACATTTATGTCACTTCTTTAATGACATTTTCCACATCACTGTTTTTTCAATGTAAGGCAGACATTTACCAGGGCTCTGGTTTGGTGCTGCACGTACACCTGAACATCCTGCTTATCTTATCAGCTCAGAAATTGTTACTGACATCACAACAGCAGTTATGTACATATACAGAATTAACAGTTTGTTCTGTTACTATTAACTCCCAATTTCAAACAAAAAAAAAAGGTAAGCCATTTACTTGCTTTTTGAGAGTACAAACAATTGTACATGAAGACAACAGCATTCTAAGGTAACTCACACATCCCTGTAAATGTTAAATGGAAGCCTATTAGATGCTGAATAAAAGCTAATTTAACTGAAGCATCAGACATATTTATCTTCTGTAATTCAATTGCATTTTATGGTCCACTCCAGACAAACTTAGTTTTCCTGTATGTATTCAGAACAGAGACTTAATCATAGAATGAAGCAAAATAACCACACTTAGTAACAAATTCTCTTTCAGCTGCTTTATATTGCAGTCTTAAGTTTCTCATTTTCTCTAGCCGTATTCTTTTTCTAGTCTCATAATAGTTTGACGAAAAAGTCATATTCCAAAAGCAAAGATTTAACCTCATGAGCTTCAGGCAAAAGTTGTCAAGGCACATAATGGTCCTTCTGAGCAGCTATTCTACTGTGACTTGCAGTTGTGTTTGGTTTTCTGTTTTCAGTGTTCACAAACTAATTAGTTAAGTGGAAATTAAACTTCTGCTGGCATCTATGTGGCTTCAAATAAATGCAGAAAAAGGACAGGGGTGAGGCATGCAAAAGGTTCCTAAACCTCCTTACCTCTTGATTATTTTCTTTAAAATAATAATAATAAAAAAAAAAAGTACATTTATTTAAATTTAGTTAAATTGGAAGCATTTCAAGACCAACACTTTTTCCTATCTCTGGTTAACAACATGCCTAACTTATTTTACTAACACATGCAAAATTGAAGACACTGCAACATGAAACAGTTCATCTCTAGTCTGAAGCGCTAAGACCTTATGCTCTTAAGATGTGAGTAAGTATGTGGTTGTGAGTAGGTATGTGTGAGGTGGGATGAGAGAAAGGGGACAGAAGGACCAAGAGAGAGAAAGAACACACACACTACAATCCTAAAGCAGCGCAGTCTCCTTCATAAAAGGAATGTTTCAATACCCTTCAATAATACCCTTCAAAAAGGTATTGTTTTAAAAACGTAAAAAAACAAGGGGGATGAAAGGAAGCACAAAAATTTTCCCTCCAGACACATTTTCAGGTAATAATTTTAACACAACACAAAGTTACAAAAAAAGAGACCACAAAACTTCAGGTCAACCCTTCCAGCAAGTGTATCAAAGAAGGGAACAGCTGTAAATTCAACACAATACTACCATGTTAGGATGGAAGTTTTTCTCCAGCTCCAACTTTAACTCAGTAGAAGATCAGTCATCAGTGAAATTAAGCTTTCTGTCCCATCATTTTGTGTCATCCTTATAAAGTGTGTGGATCATAGCAAGTTTCAAATGAGGTGGTCCAGCCTCCTGAACAGTTCCACTTGACTTTCATCACGTATCTTGACTGACAGAGTATAATGCCTTTAAACAACTAAACAGTGAAGTAAACTCTCTGAACATAAACTGTCTGATACGCCTTTCTTATAATGAGATGGCATTTATACCCAGAGCAAGAGGGTCACAATTATTTCTACTACCCACAGTCTTGATGACCAAAGAAAAAACTCCCAGTATGTATATTCTGTAGTGAAGTAATCTAATCAAACCACAGGAAAATTCCAGTGTAAACTAAACCCAAAAGCAATAAAGAAACTTTTTCTACCTTGGCACGTCATGATTTCTGTGCAAGATCTTTGGGTTGAAGTTATTTCATTTAGAAGCACACCAGATGTTTTATTTTGGAAACCATTAAGAAAGTTCACCATCATTTTGAAGACTTCATTTTCTCTTACCTTATGATTTTACACCTAGCATTACACTGTAAGATTTTTATTTTACACCTGAGTAGTACTGAGTAGTACAGAAAAATATTGTTTCTTTTGTGTATGTTGTTCTTCCTCTAAAATACTACGGAGTCATCAATCGATGAAAACTAACTGCAACTAGCTACAGGCTCCAGCAGTACATCTTAGTCCCTTTCAAGAGTCAAAGTAAAATTCACAAAAGAATAGGAACTCTTCAGCATTTTAGTCAAAACTTCCAACAGCTGTACTGACTGAGTCACTCAAAGAACAGATCAATTGGATGTTGCTGTACCAAATTTAAGTACCACCACATACAGCATCTAACAATCAACGTTTCCAAAAATTATTCAAGTGGCAATGTATCAGAAGAGAGTTTGGCTTCATAGCCTAGAGAATCAAATTTGAAATAACTAGCCGGATCAGTAAAGCCCTTTTGTTCACCTAGAATGTCAGAAATTTTGTATGAGTAAGACTACCATGGAGGGGAGGCTTCTGAGCAGGACTCTAAAGAGATCATAACATCCTCTAGAATTTGCAAAAAACACTTAAGCACTGTTTTCTCCACTTACCTTTGACCAAATGGTACTTGGCTAGTATTTTGTAGTATGTAGCTACATTTCGTTAGAACTGTTCATACAGAGTACCAGGCTCCATCCTGTAAGTTTCTGCACATCCTATTAGACAGGTACCTCACTAAGCGTCACCTCAATGAATCTTGGAGTAAGTTTGAAATAACTGTGCACAAGCATCTGGCTTCCAAGCACTACCATGTTAGAACAAATACATGTAGCTTGTTAGTCATTCTAGTCCAACTCTGCAAGCAGAGTCAGATGGAAATAGACTGAAATTTTATGAAAGCCATGTGCACTTTTCCCTCAAAACTTCCCACAGAATAGGGAAGACCAGTATCTGTATGTACTCACTGTCTCCCGGCTTCTGTAAGAGGAAAACATATTTATACTTGCTTAGCCTCTTGATCTAAGAGCTAAACAGTTTCTATTTAAGTCAGTACAGAAGTCCAACAGACTTGAATTCAGACAATTTATACCACTGGAGTTAATCTATCAGTATTTGTACGACGGCAGTGTCTTACTGCCCCACCATTTCCCAAGCAAACTCCATGGCTCACAGCACCGCTCACCCAGTTAGTCAGCAGTTAGGCTCCAGGTCTCACTCCAGAGCTCTCCTTCTGCCTCTGGAGCAGGAACAGTGTTTGGAAAACACTGCCACCTCACCATACAGTCTCTTTGCCTCTAGGGACACCCAACTCAACTATGATTGTATTGACCAGCAAGACTTACAGCACTGGCCAAAGCAGAAAAGTAAAACTGATTATTACCTTTCCCAAAGAACAAGGCACAGAGATCTCCAGCAGTACTTAAAACAGTTCAACAGGAACTGACTGTTTCTTGCAGAGCTAATAGTCTACTGACACTTGAGATGACTTGAACAAAAATGTAAGCCAGAACACAAAATAAAGCGTATAACATGATTTAGTGGTCAACAGCAAGAGTGAAGGTGAATGGAAGAGAGCTACATAAAATAATAGTAAAAATTGCCACAAGGTCACTGAAGTGACTGCTAGAAAACTGCTGATCCCTCTTTAAATGGCCAAGAGGATGATTTACAGATCGTAACGGAACCTACAAATCCAGCTGCAGCAATACATTTAGCTTTCCTTCTTCCATTTTTATGTATGACACACACTACCATCTGCTGGACAAAGTGCTGAACTAACCCAGTAACATACAAGGGGTTTTTATTGTGAAAACCCCTTTACTATCTTGTTTACCTGAGGCAGATGCAAAACAACTTGGGATGTGTGGAGACCATATAGTGCTGTAAATGACCCCTTCGTGGCCTTTAAAAGTGCATAATGACTTCCCCACAGCTGGATCCCACTGAATAAAGTAAAAAGAAAACTGTTGAGGTACACATTCAATAAGAAAGGAAAGGGTTTCATACATAGAAAAGCTTTATACATACAGAAAGGACTAAATTTCTTTTTACCATGTATCATGAAAACCATTTGTATACTTAAATGGATATCGACTGAGGGATAAAGCAACATCTCAGTTAAAACAGAATTTCAGCCTCAATGTAAAAATGAAGAGGAAAAGTGAATCAATGCAGTTTCTTAACACTAAGAACCATCAGATCTAAAACAAATCACATTTTTCACCTTCAGCAGAAAACCAACATACCAGCTTGGCTGTTTGATCCCATGAACCAGACACCACTAGCTGCTCTCCTCTAGTTTGGCTCCAGTCAACACAATATGCCTATAAATGATATAACAACCTAGTTTAGAAAGAGCATTAGAATACAAGTTTGAGACTCTAGTTAGCCATAGTTTCATGAAATAGCCTTGGATTTGCAGATTGTATCATAATCAGCACAACAAAGCAGCCAGCAATAACATTTACCTGAATAAAAATTAAATTTAGCATCTCAGTCTGGCATTAAAGGTACATATAGGCTTAGAAAAGTATCTAAAAAAGTAAAGATGGGCCAAAATAGAGTGGGGGCGGGGGGGGGAGTTGGAACAAAATCCACGTAGACCCACCATCGCTAGAAGTTTCTGCCACTGCAAAAAGCCATAATTCAGACTAATTTCTTATCTCTGATACAATTTTATTCCAATATCTACAGTTTCTAATTGCTAGCAATGTAAACGCCATCTCTCTTCAGAGCTGACTATGAAGTTGATTTTGAGGTTTTAGCTGCCTAACAAAAAATGCTTTTTTATATCTAATTCTCAAAAGAAATACATGCTGTAAAATACTCCTGATTTTCATCTTTTCCAGGTTCTGACACTCTTTTTTTACCATTCATATCCTCAAACAAATAAAATAAAATTAAAAACTCAATTTCCCTCATGACTAATCATTTCAGCTATTAAGAAATTGCTTTTCACTGTGTTGCTCTCTCTTCCCTGACAATTTATTCTAACGTTGGTCCCCACCTTGACAGACGATACCTTAATTCCATCCTTCCCTGCCGATTTTTCAGCTCTGCTGCCTCAGCAAAAACAAACACTCTAAGATAGTCCTTCAAAATACTTCAAATCTTCAACTCTAAGTGTCTCAAGAACATGTACAACTTCTATCTTCAGATGCACCTTATCTTTATCTGCACAATGGAGGGTGCATTCTGTTCTGTCTAGTTTTACCTTGCACCAAAATGGCTCAGTAAGCTGCAGCCAGAAATGAACCATTTCAGTGGTAAGGTGGATAAATATTAGCTGAAACAGTTTATTTGCTTCACCTCCTGACCCAATCAGACCTTCCATGACAATTCTCAGAAACGTGGCCAGTACCTACCAGTAGTAGGTGGCACTCCTCTCAACAGTCAGGCCACTAACCACCAAGGATTTGTACTCCAGGACCTGGGACAATCTAGTTCTAGCACACCACTAGGATCTAAGACACAAGTCGACATATTAGATGCTGTGTTTGTCTTGGATAGATGGAATTGTGCATTAAATGACAATGACCCTGTTTTGAAGGTGAAAATGTTTGGACCTGTGTCACCAGACAAAAAAAGCAAAGAAGCTAGACTCAAAAAAAATCCAGCAAAAGCCAAAGTCTTGGACTTTGGAAAGTGTCCTGTATGGGAAAGGAGACTGAGGTATCATTTAGCTACTTCTGAGCATTTTCCTTCCTAAGAAATATTTCAATCTATGCTAGATCCAGCTTGTTTTTCATCTATTCGCTTATTTCCCATAAGTGGAGGGCAACCATTGCCCACAGAAAAACAACGTGCGTTATCTGCAACTTTTCTTTTTATTTTACAATGTCCTGCTTCCCATATAGTGAAATACGTATTGCCGTAGCACCATTTTGTGCTAGCTGCCTTTCTTGAGGAGCCTGTAATCCAAATGTACAAGACATTCGGACAGTACTTGACAAAAGCCAAATAACAAACTGAGAACTAATTATTTTGTTTGTTTTTCCAAATCATGCCTTTACCTCTTGGCTTTTCTACTTTTGTCAGCTAACTACCAGTACTACAGCTCATTAAAATACCCTCCCTTTCAACCTGACTCCTCCTGTTAAAATAGTAACAGAGGAGACACACAAGTACCTGCTCATATTTTAAAAATGGAAGACATCATGGTTCTGCAAGGTGGCTCCTGAGCTCCTCTCAAACATTAGCCTCACTCCTTGCCCCTGAATCTGTGTGATAGCCTGTGTTCAACTCCTAAGCTGTTGCTGTTTGGAAATGCCCCTAAATGTATCGCTGCATAGTAGTATGCCTCTTTCACTCAACAGCCTTATGGAGTGCTTGGCTCTCATATTCACGTCCAAGATTTTCCAGAAAGAACTGTATCTCTGAGCAATATGCTCCCGTGTCACACAATTCACCTAGTCCCACGTACTTGGGATGTATCAGATCTCCTGCACAGATAAGGCAAAGCGCACATATGGCTTACAGCTCACTCGCAAGCTATCGGCACATAGATCTGTTGAACACGTGTTGTGACACGGCTCTGCGTACATACGGCAGGCACGGTTGGGACTGCCCAGCGCTCTGCAGCTGCACCAGAGGCAGTGGGCCCTGGGCAAATTCTCCTTCAGGCAAGAATTACAGAGAGAGTAGACAACAGGCTCAGAAAAAGCAAGAGCTATTTTCCGCCTGGCGCGTGACAGGTCCAGATAACGGAAAGAGAATGAAAGGAAGGTGTGGAGAACCAAGTAAGGTTCACTTTTATTCTTCTTTCCTTTTCATGCTATCATCCGACATACATTTACAGACATTTCAATAGAAGCTGTGTCGAGCAACTGGGAAAGACTAATAACACAGCATAAACCTCAGCTGTTAATCTTTTAGTGCTTTATCTTCAACCATAAAATACATTAATACTAGTTTATGCCTAAACAGCAGCAAGAAATGCCTCAGGCAAGATGAAAAGGTGATGAAAGAAAGATGTAAAAACATAAAAAAGAGCTCAAAATAAATGGTCAGGCTCACTTTACGAGACAAATTTAATTCAAGCATTCTATTGTCTCACATTTCAGTGAGACTTCATCAAAACCAAAGTAAATTAGACTAATTTGTTCATGAGATTCAGCAGTTGGTTAGTGCTGGAATAAAACTCATTGTCCTTTGATAATAACGATGCGCTTTTAAATTAAAAATGTACATTCTTTTTGAGGAAGGACAATGACCTTATTTAGAGGACAAGAAACAGATCCCTGTCAATCCTGCATTAGAAATATTACAAAATGCAGTGACAAAATTGTCATTAGAAATGTCAGACAGGGATTAACAACTAGGAAGGTAGTCAATCATTTTAAAGAGCACTGCCTGCAGTGTTTACCACAAACTATTAGGTATATTCCCTCTGAGATCTAACCTCTTAATGCATGTTTATAAAGAATCAATACAAACCTTTCATATCTCACAATAAACACTCTGCCCATGTTTCCTATACTGTCTTTCTAATTCATGGTTGAATGCATCCACCTCCCCATGCTACCTGCTAAACTAAGACTTGGACACAGAAATGTTTACTTTACAAACAACAGATGGTGTAGCAGAACCAAAATAAACTTATGGACAGCATTTCAATGAGAAAATAATGGAGAAAAAAAAATTGGTATTATGCTTTGCCCACATCTTTCTGTTACTACCATCAGCCTTTGAACACTATCATATCATCCTGATCACAACTACAAAATCATCTCTCAAAATTCTTTATTTACGTAGTGTATGTATTAAACGAAAAGCAGCAAAATTACAAGGAAATAAGGTACAGAAGACAGACTGTCATGTAACTGCAGTCACTCAGCTTTTAGCTTTGTGTTTTATATCTGAAAACATCTTGAGGTCTTTGCGAATACAAAACTGGATTTCCTCCATCATTTTTTATTGACTACATATCCAGTAGGTTATTTTATTCAGATTTATGTCATCTAGATAAAGCATCAGTAATCCAGGCTAAAACTGATTGCATCTAAAGTTCAAAGACTTGACAGAAGTGAGTGGAGATTTAGAAGGAAAGCATAAAAAAAAAGGTGGAAAGAGCACTTGGGGGAAGAGAAATAGAATAAAGCATAAATGTCCTTAAAAATATGCAAAAACATTTATGAACAGAAATATAACATTTCTCCCTACCCATATTGCACTACATAAAGAAACCGAGATTTTAAGAAAATCAGATGCAACGATATGAAACCAAGGCTAAAAAAATACATGCTGTCCCAATATTTGACTACTGTTATTTGAGTAGGATCATACAGATGCTAGGATGGAAAAGGAAGAGCAGTTCCTGGGTACAACAGAAGTCCTAAGGATCTGCATAATGTGTATCACTCCATATCCTCAAGGATAACACTACTACATGCATCAGCTGTCTGATTTAAACCTATCCAATAATGCTCTCTCAAAATCACAGAATGACTGCAGTACTTTCATACAACACAATGATTACTTAGCCTATAAGAAACCACAAATGCTATTTCTGAATATATTAGATTTATGTAATTAAGCACTACCTACTACAGCGTATGAATGTGCATACAAGTACGTACAATAGGTAATTCACTTTATATTCAAAATAATGTTAGGTTATAAAACCAAACCACAGATGCAAAATTAAAAAAATCGGCAACAAACCCCACTTTTGATTGTAAGTCCACCAATAAATCTTTTAATAATTCAAATATTAGCGTGTCCATTAAATTTTTCAAGTTTGCCTGGTTTACCTCCTGAGTGTGCTCCTTATAGACTTGCAGTGGACCTTTGGTTTTAGCTGTATCCCAGATTTGCAGAGATCCATCTCCACTAGAAGTGATCAACACATGTTCATTATTCTCACTCCAGGTCACATCAAACAGGCCATCATTCCAGTCAAAACTAAATCGGAACAATGAAGATATTTGTCCATGAGAAAGCACGATGTAAAAAATCTGGACTAGTTACATGCAAAGACAGTATTTCTTTAAATCACCTTCTTTACCATTCTAAACACCATTTTTATATATTTGAGTTTCCAGTGAATCTCCTTACAAGTAACTTACTTGTTATAATGCCCACTTTTGCAACTGTATGCCAGAATAGGTTTGACTAAGTTAAAGCATAAATGAGCCAAGGACCTTCCACACACAGAGAATGAAATCTGATTTCAGTCTTAAGCTTGCAAGGCAAACAGAGGCAGGGGTATTACATGTCTCAGTCTGATGGACAGTTTCTCCAGGATGTTGCTACAGGGGTAGGAGCCCCTTGTTTGTAACACCTGTGGTAAACAAAGAAATAAAACTGTTTGTGTTGGGAGAGCTCTAGCAGATTCACATTACCATTAGGAAGCTGAGTCACCACGCAAACCCAACAGAAAGACAGTCACGAACACATTAAAGATCTCTACACTCCCTTAAAAGGGCTTTCAACACACCAACAATTCATCATATGGGATCTGATACCATATATTAGTTGCTCTGCAACAACTATCAATGACTGTGCTGTTATCTGATGGTAAATATGAATTTATTTACCCCCTCTTCACTGAAGGTTCAGCTAAGCTCAGCTTAAACTTCATAGCACCCTGCAGTAATGATGAGGGAAAGGCACGAAGACAGAACGTTTCTATAGAGAAAATGACACAGCTTATAGCTCAGGAAGTTACAGGACTTTCTACCACAAAACAAATGGAGTCACTGCAAACACAGAAACCGACAGCACTAAACCAGAGCACTTAGCAGAACAGTGCTGAACAGCTTTGAAGAGTCTTGCTGTATAATTATGAATTAAAAACAGTTTCTCTGAATATGATTAACTATTTGTTAAGCATTTCTATTTCAGCCCTCTTAATCTAAGCAATTGCTGTTTCAAAATTTTCTTTAAAAAAATTTTAGGTCAACGATGGTCAAGTATTAAATCCCTTCTTTCCTAACCTCTCTCCTCCTCCCATCCAGAACAGAAATCAAACTCCTCTCAAACAGAATACTGGATCTCCCAGGAAGGACCTCCATGACTTTACACAGCTTGCTGCTCTATTTTCAGTACAAGTCAATCATAAGGGCATAAATTTAGGCAGCAATGCACTGTTCCTAAAAAGCTAAAACTTTCCATTTCAGGCTAGGGCAGAGAGGCTGCTTTTAATTTACATTGTCAGTTCTCTATAAAATGGTTTACACCACGGGAAGGGTGCAATCCGGATTACCTCCTATAACAAAATCTATGCAATGTAAACCTATCATTTGTATGTAAATACACAGACCTGTATTCAGTAGATACTATACCATGGATACAATACTTTTTATCGCTAACAATAAACAAAAAATATTCGGGTTGTGTCTCGTAGTCACAGGTACACAGGAAGTTTTTCTCTTGCAAAAATAAAACATAAACCTGCATTACCTCTTGAGCAGAACAATCCCAGCTTCATTTTGTTCCAGCACTGCCAGAGTTCCACAACCTAAACCAGCAAAATAAAACATCACAACTAGTTCCCCCAAGCCAAAGGAAACTACCGTGGTTCTGAAGTAGCTCCAGTGTGCAAATACAAAGGGCATCTGCACTTTAAGAGGCCAAACAATCAGTCGCATAAATAAACACCTTCGTGCCTCACGGTCTCCAAAACAGAAATTCATTTACATAAGATTGATTTTTGGGTTTGGTTTGGTTTATTTTTTATTCCAGTATACCTGTAGGTGAGGTTGGAGAAAAACAACTTGCTTATAAAGCACAAAAGTGCATTTTCCCCATGAGCCTCACGTTACAGACATACTAGCACAGGGTTCCTTTTTATCTTTTGGTAACACAGCAGACATAACACTTTTTTTCCTCCATGAATCTAGTAATGCAAACACTGCTCACCAGAAATGAAACAAGTAATTCAGTACTGGAAATACAGTACTTGATCGGACAAGAGGAAATGGCCTCGAGCTGCACCAGAGGAGGTTTGGATTGGACATTGGGAGGGATTTCTTTGCTGAAAGAGTGGTTGAGCATTGGAGCAGGCTGCCCAGAGAGGTGGTGGAGTCTCCATCCCTGGGGGTGTTCGAAAAACGTGCAGATGTGGCACTTCGGGACATGGTTTAGTAGGCACGGTGGTGCTGACAGATGGACGAGATGATCTCAGAGGTCTTTTCCAACCTGAACGATTCTATGATTCTATTCTATGAAAAAAACCACACATGGGCACTGCTTTCCCATGCGACTGGGATGTTGTCAAAGTAATTCCACACTTAGAAACTTTATTCAAAAATGAAGGTTTTCAGGAGCAATACTCCCACTGGAAATGAAAAAGGTCCCAATGCTGAGAAAAGCTCCACTCGCGTCTTCAGCAGGACTGCAGAGTCACCAGGGCCTGTCTGGACACTCGGTGACTGAGACTAGAACAGTTAAAATATTAAGGAGAAAACACTTTCAGGCATTTCATTCCCGTTGTGCCAGCCCCTGCTACTATGTTTGCCCTCGACCCTGTAACATCAGCACTTCTCTGCGAGGGTCTTGTGAAAAACACCCCCAAAACAGGGGGCTTGCGTCCTTCGAAGCCGGGGGACCCGGCAGGTGGGGGACCTCAGAGGCCAGCACCAGGCTTGCCGTCTGCTCCCCTACCAACCCCAGCCCGCTCACAGGAAACATCCCTCAACAAAAGCAACGGAAAGGCAACATCCCACAGCGCTTTCGCAGGCCCCGACCGTCCCTCCGGACGCCCACGCTGCCAGCCACCGCCGGGCCCCCCGCCACGAGCCGCCA
>VZTL01052899.1:27607-69982 GCA_013400535.1 Scopus umbretta | reverse complement strand
TTTTTTTTTTTATTCTTCATTCATTTAATTCTTGTTTCCTCTGGGGTTAAGGATCATTTCAAGTCCAAGGAAGACAATGCCTTTCTTGTGGACACAAACAGTTTTAACAAATTAAACGACTAGAGTAATAACACATTTTTCTTCAGTATCATGACAGAAGACAGAAGCTGCCTCATTCTGACATTTAGGAAATGAAACGTATATCTGCCTTTACCTTTTCAAGCCCTTTTCATTCCCCCATCTAATTCATTTTGTATAGATAATGGTAGCACAACTTCCTTGTAGGATCTTGACATAGCGATGAGCTAATAAAACCAAAGCCTTTGCATGCTGGATATCCACAGACCAAAGTACTTTCCCTCAGGTGGAAGAAAAGCATTTCTAAAGTTAGCAAAGGCAATTCTAGCCTGTGTCTGCTGTTATTCTAAGGATGGAGATTTAGCAGCTCCTGCAGTTTCTAACACTCCCCGGGAAGAGATAAGGAGGGAGGGTCAGGCAGCAGAAAATAAAAACCGGTATTTTTTTCACTACTTGTCACAGTATCCATGGATTTTATTAACAAAGTTTGGCAGCCTGGCCGCTGGTAGGAATAGTGAATACTTTCTGCACTCACAAAAATATCTGCAGTCCTCTGATATGATCTTAGGAGAATCCCCTTCATGTCTAAGAGCCAGTATGAGTATGAAGGAAATTCAGCCCATTGACTAATATTTCCCACAGCCTGTCTGTATCTCCCTAACCACCCCCAAATCGAAGCTCAGGGCACAGGCATCCCCTCAACAGTATCTGCAGGGTGAGGTTTCTCCTGTCCTGTCATGTGAAGGCTCGTTCTTGGTTATATATGTCCACATATGTCAGATCGCCCTCTTGCCATTTTCATGTGGCACTGAACTCACAGGTACTGGATTAGGAGAGTGACAACCTGTCTGCTTCCTTACATATACAGTCATAACACAAGGTTTTCCCATACATATCTAATATACAGGTTGCATTTGGCTCCTGTGGGCCAGACTTTTACCAAGACTGCTGGGCAAAGTGGTCCAAAAGATGTCTGCAGGTGTGGGTGGGAGTCTGTCCCATGTGAAGACATGCCCAGGCTTAGTCTGGGTACTTGCTAATAGGTGCATGCCTGCCAGGACATACCCAGGGCCAGAAAATATGGGTGGCATCCCCAGGTGCTGGAATACCTCTCTAAGGAAGCATATGACTGTAAACTAGATCAGACTCAAGGCTGAGGTTCAGAAGGCAGGAAGGGGTAAATGTAGCACAGAGCCAATATTCCTCCAGTCCCCAAGGTGTACTAAAGAGCAGTTCAAACACAGCTGAGGATTAAGAGTTCGCAGACCCAAAGCCCAACCACTGCACTCAGGCACAGCGTATGCCACAGAGATGTAGCCACTGGTGTAACTGGCACTGCTGTAGGTCCTGATGACCTGCACCAATCTCACTGGGTTTTGGGTTTTTTTGCGCGTGCTGCATGTCTTTTATCAAACCCAGCATTAGCATGGGCACAAAGCTACCAGTGTCAGAGAAGTTATTTCCTGATACACATCTGTGTTGATGAGATCAGAAGCAGGTTGGCTATCAGACTGGTACCATCACTGCCTTGGCTGATAAGTTGGTACAAGTCTGGGAGTTTTGCAGTATGAGCATTTTCTAAGCACCGCACAGTAATTTTATAACACTGAACAATGCCTGCATTTTCCTCTTGTCCTCTCCTGCACATACATACACACATTTCCTACCCTGCCACAAGTGACGAATAGACACGAAGCCTTAACCAAAATGTCACTGTTCTCATGGAGATACTATGAGATTCATTGCCTCCTGCTCTGGGACCAGAGGCGCAGCTTCCTGGCCAGGACTATCAGCCCAAGGCAGGAGCCGCGGCAGCCCCAGCTGCCCCCCTCACCAGCTGGAGTAACTGGGGCATGGCCAGGCTGTCCCAACAGGAAGGTCTCTACGCCCCGCTGAGCTGCAGCTATCTGCAGCGTGCATCAGTACACAGCACTTTAGTCAACATCCAACCTAGCGTTTAAAGCTACACGTACAGTCCAGGTCCCCTCCTGGGGAACAAGAGGGGAGAAAGACTCTGCCAGGGGACAATTTAGCTTGACCCAAGCCAGGTGTCCTGGCCAGGTGAGACAAATTGCCCATGTTTATTCCTCCTCATTGACAACAGCGGAACCCTGGATGACAATTTCAGGGGGGACATCTCCTTTCCAGACAGCTAGGTAGGAGAGGTCAATTCCTGCCCATCCCACTTTACTCCAGAGACAGGATAAATGTCATCTTCAAAAAGAGAGAATAAAGTTAAATGGGAAAAAGAGTATTTGCCAAGTTGGACTCTATTTAGTACAATGTTATCTACCAAACACCAGCCAAGAGTGCTATGGACTTTGGAAGAACAGTTCCAGATTTCATTTGAGAAATATGCCAACAACAGGGCATTCCCTGAGTGGTGTTACAGAGGGGTGAGAGATACTCAAGGGGTCCTGCAAACAGTCACTGTGATCCAGAGTGTCTGAATAATGTGTTGGTGCTCCTTAAATGGGCACCTTCTGTGGCTATCCTAGAAAAAGAGTTTACTGACAGGATTTTTTACTGAAGCAATGGGCTTTACATGAAAGACTGAGCAAAGCTTGCAGAAAGATCTTTTCTGCACTCTGACATAATACTGCTCCCAGCCTGAATTTCATCTTCATTAGGTACCTGACACATCAAAGCCACAATTTCCCTGGTACTTAATAGACAGCTTATGTGGTCCTAATAACATATCAGCAAGTGCTCAGTATTAAACATACATCATCTCCATGAGGAGGGAAGGGAGGAGTGAATGACCTTATTTTAATTAAGGGGTCTTAACTTAGCCACTAATCCTCCACATTCTACATGTTGGTTATGTGCCTAACTATCACCATTTGGCCTACTCATTAAATTGCATCTACAGTTAATTGAGAGCAAAACATTTCATCCAGAAAATTGCAGGCTACATTAAAAAAAAACACAACAGGCTAAAGATGCGGTCCATAAGCAAAAGCAGTTATTGTATCTCAGTAGCAAAGTATGGTTTTTTAGAAAATGGAAAAAGCAATGTTTTGCTGTGAACTCAGCAATCCCTTAGTACTTGTAGTGCTGCATGAGGGTGATTCCCAGTTAAATATGAGGACACAGCGTACCAGGCACTGTGCAAATACCTCCATACCAGACCATCTCTGCTGTAGTGAGCTCACAGCCAGCTATGGTAGAAGTCCTGATTACAAACCAGAGGACACTGGGCAGCAGTAAAATGGAAGTGCTCTGAGTAATGAATGGGAGAGTAGCTTGCCACCTTTCAGTGGGGGTGAGGTACAAGTGTCCTCCTCCGTCAGCAAGAAGAAGACAAATCTTTCTCATGTTGGCACTAGACCTCCAGCTCAGCCCGAAAGGGTGTATTTGGGCATGCTTGATCAGTCACACAAGGACCGAAAGACCAAGATGGGGGTCTCTGCATTCCCCTGGCAGTGGGGACTCTGCAGGGTGAGGCGGCAGCCCACCATCTCTCTCCGCTCCTGCAGGGATGGAGGAGCAGGACCAGGTTCTCCAGTCTCAGGGAGGACAAAGCGTCTCAGCCCTGTGCCTCCCCTTGCTGGGCAGCAGGGCTAGTCACCCTCTGGCTCAGCTCTTCTGCAGGGCTGTCATCATAGCTTCCCTGAGTGCCAAATGAGTTGCTTCCTCCTCATTTGTCAAAAATGCTGCAAACTCTTGATTGCATAGCAAACGTTCCCATTCCCTGGGTTCCTGATGACAGCTTGTGGAATCATCTGTCTTTGATAGTAAAGGGTTTGTGTTAGTGCTTTACGTATCTAGTAGGATAAGAGCAAGAAGAGAGCCTGGCTACTGAGTAATATAAAGCAGGTAACCAAATTTAGAACAGTTGTTCAGAGTACAAGTATTTTTGGCAGCTTGCTCCTCCAGTGGAGATTCGTGAGTGCAGCTGTTAACATTTTCTCACCCACCTACACAGTCAGGACAGCCAGTGGGTTTTGGATTTTTTTTAATAGGATGAATTGTATCCATTGGTGAAAGAAATTTTTCTGGAATCTGCTGCCTTCAGCAACCCAGCTCACAAGGGATTTGATAGGAAACCCCTCTTAAAGAAACATGAGTCAGTTATGAGGGCTTTCTTTTTTTCTTTGCATGCTGTACTGAAAGAATTGGTAAGGAGTTTTCCATCCTTTACTTACATGGACAAGCTAAGTTTCAAATAGTGCTCTAACGAAGAGCTTTTCAAGGGAGTCTTTGTGCTTTGATTGTTTGAAAACTTGGTCTGGGAGCTGCTTCACTGATCCCCTCCCTTCTCTCAACTTGATCTTCCAGAGAAGCAGCCCATGATGAATTAAAGCATGCATTGCATTCCCCAAAGACTGTGAATGCAACAACTGGTTGCACATCACCCAGGAGTGGAAAAGAGGCTAAAACCAAGTGTCTCCTTCCTTCTTTTCTTCAGGCCAGTAGCTTGTCTGGAATAGGGCCACTGTTTTCACTCTGAGTTGGGAAGTGATGTTCCTCTCTGCCTCCCTGCCTTCCTTTGGCCTCCTCAGATGTTTCTGCATTGTCTGCAGTGTTCCCCAAATGGTCTAGGGAGAAAGTCTGAAGGTATGCAGAGATGAAATAATGTCCTACATGGTGATGTTCTGATTTCACAAATATGTCTGTGAAGCAGTATAATAATTTTCCAGACTAGAACATTTCCCTTAAAAAGACTTCAGATCAGTGGCCAAGACACATGCTTCTCCTGACATTGGGGAAAGCATTCCAGGGCTGCTTTGACGTCCAAAAGGCAGCACTAACATGGAGGGCTTTTCTTCCTTGCTGCCCCAGTTAGACACACAGATAGCCTCACTGCTTTTTGCTTCAGCCTTCACACTCTCTAAAACCCAAAATGGGACTGCTGCACTTTCCCCACATATCACGAAGCAACTCAGAGCCACCAAAGAAACTGGAGTCCTGAGTCCTATGCACTTCCTTGAGGTGAAGGATTATTTTGCCACATGAGAAACTCAGGTTCAGATACATGAAGTTCATCAGGTTATTCAGGAGCACAGGTTGCCTTCTTCTTGATCAATGATGCCTTCGTTTCCAGAGCAACACTGAACACGGTGATGATCTCACAGAGTTAGTTTCAGGAATAAGTCCTGAGCTGATTTGTTGAAGAGCATCCAGCTGTGCCACACAAGGAGGCTTTTGAAGGAGCTCAGGGAAGAAATGCTCAGGCAGCACCAGGTCCTTGACATATACCAGCCCACCAGCCTGGGGAGCAAAATGCGATACAGGACACCACCAGCCTAATCAAGAGCGAAAAGGAGCTTTTGTAAGACAGTAGCTGCTCGCCATGCAATTACTGCATTACATTTTGCAGGCTGACATTTCTGACTTTAAATGAGGAACAGAGAAAACAACGTATTGTCAGAATTGACGTACATATTAAAGCCTAAGCAAACCACAATGAAAATGAAACTCAGACAAAATGTTTCCCATTCTGTGTGCATTCCCACAAAGAAAACTGTCTCTCAAGACATGGAAAAGTGTCATGACAGAAATATCTTACAGCATACCAGAGGACACCCTCAGAAAAAACACAGTGGCTGAGCAAACAACAAGGTACTTGGTCTGGAAAAGGCAACTTAGAGTAGGGGCATGTGAGGACCAGCCACATGTCATGACAGCCGTAATCCCCTCTCTCTCTCCTCCTGCAGAACTGCTCACTGAATGTGAAAACAGAAATGGGTGGATGACTGTCAGGGAGGGAAATGCCGTCCTTTGTAGCAGCCACTTGATGGGATTCCCAAAGTGGACATTTATAGGGTTTTGATGGTTTCAGGCTCCTCTTCAATGGCCTGACCTGCTCCCTTAAAGGAAATGAGCACAGCTAAATACAGGTTGGAGTCACTAGGTGATAAGCCAGGAAGCCAGGGGAGTGAAAAGGATTGCTGAAACTCAATGCAAACATCATACACCTCCCTAGATACCTTGCAGTTGCTGGCTCTCTCCAGGGGACCATGGATGCCTATTAGTATTGTTTGTGTTCAGCCTGCACTGTAAGTGAGGTACCTGCAGAAATGTTTGGTGTGTGGCTTCCTGGGCAGTGAGAAAAAAATCCTGATCATTCAGTGGAGCTGAAGAAGATTCTGTGTTTTCTCATTTGCAGGGAAAATAATCAGCAGTTAGATGACCATAGGTGGTCAGGAGGACATTTCCCCCATGGACATGCATGCACACACACACACACACACACACACACACACAGTTATCTCACCAGCTATCCAAGCCTGTCATTGATTAGCTGATCCTAAGAGGGCTGACCTACAGGGGCAGGGTGGGGACAGTAAGTAGCCTTTTACTGCACTATATTCAGTTGTTCATATCTAAACTTGGCTTCAGGCTGGAACACAGCAAGTGCTGGTGAGGCCTATCCCCTCCCAAGCCTGAACCTCTGAAATATTGACCACTGTTCTTTTTCCTTACCACTGGGTGTGGAAAGACATTTTGACAAAATGCTCGTGTCATCTACAGAACTCAGGGTAGGAGTTTCACTTGCATGTTTTTTCTCCTAGTCATAAACAAACCTTAGACATACTTAGCTCAACTATTGACCCTCCTGATTTCATGAGTATAGCATTTCCATTGATGTTGCAGTCAGGCTGAACTGCCCAAGGAAAAAACACATATTTTTTTAATCCCTGTCTACCTCGGAGACATTGAGAGTGCTAAGAACAAAAAGCTTGTGCTAACAGACTTGAAAAATGTGGCACACAGTTTCTCCTGCTTCCAAAAACTGCAGGGCCAACTACCAGTTTAGTCTGAACCACTTCACCGTGCTCCTATTTTATGTCAGTGTGGGAAATACTGAACAGAAATGTCTTTCTGTTACTACCCTGTCATGTTCTGATGACCTTTCTACATCTTTGGGTTATTGCTCATATTGCTCATATTGCTCACTGGGAAAAGGAGCTGTGAAGCCATCAGATGCATTCAGAACAGCAGTAGAGTATGATTCATGATTTGAGCACTCATGGCTTTGGGGCTGGTCCTCAAAGCAAGGAAGAATTGAAAGCCAACTCCACAATTGGCCTGCAACCCACCAAGGGGCTAAAGGCACCTTGGGGGTCTGTTTCTCAACATAGTTCAGCTTACATTGGATGGGGAGGTAGTGATGACTTAAATCATTCCTGTTTGTCTTGGCATTTGGCCACTGAAAAAAAACATGCCTTAGCCATCATAGCTACCAGTTGCTGCAATGAAGGTGCTGCTGATGTCGTTAGCAATTGCACACGCACATATTCACTGCTTTAAATGTGAAACAGGTACTTCTCACTGTGTTCCTAGGTGGCATGAGTTTTTTCACACAGCAGCTGTGGAGCCTAGCCCTAACCCCTCCAGGAGGGTTCATGGTGCCCACAGCCAGTACTGGGTCCTATTGACAAAGGCTCCCCAAAGGCTGCAGCACACATGACCCTTAGCAAGGCCGAGTCATGAGAAGCAGGAAGAGATAAGCCTTGCCTTCAGTTGGAATAACCAGGGGTTTTGCAGAATTTTCTGCCTGCTTCTGGTTGACAAGGATCTAATGTCATTTCTGCCTGCACCCTTCTGGGACAAAGTCTGCAGCACAGGCAATAAAACTCCTGTGTCAATAAAATCTAAAGGCATCATTCTGCCTTTGCCTTGGGCTTATCGCTGTGTAATATGGCTGTCTTCGGTGGACAGACAAAAATCAGGAAGTGAGACCAGACTTGGGCCTGTGCATTAGAGTCAAGTCTTGGGACAGGGCTTTTAAAGATATGTCACTAGAAGTCATAGCCTTGTGCAGAAAGTCTTTATCTTTCCGGAGTTTTCCCCAATAATGGTACAGTTCTGAAGATAACATTTTTCAAAGTAAATAAAAAAGGAGAAGCAGCCCAGGAAGTGCATGGGAATTACCATATCAAACAGAGTTTTCCCTAGCAACTGCTACACATAGAGAATATTGAAACAGATGTTTTAACAGGAAGATCTTCATCAATTGTAATTTTTTGCAAACATGCACTCAGCAGTGGCCTTGAGAAAAGCATCTCATCTTAGAAAGCAACCTTTTAAATGAAATTAAACTAAAATGTGCATGTGCAAGGTAGCAGAGAGAGAAAGCTGTGGCTTTCTTCCCCATGGAGGCATATTTTTTTATTGTTGGAGACTTCTTAAAGAAGGCTTCGGTATGTCTGGATGTTAATTGTTGAGTTGTCTAGACGGTGATGATATTATTACCAAGTTATGCACAGATACTCACTTTGTCACTGTTTCCAGTGCTGCCTACACATATTGCTTCATTGAGTACTGTTGACATGTGCAAAAGCTCCCTAGATATTTATTTTTCTCATTTAGACAGAGATACAGCATGTTTTTGAAAACCATTATGCACTGAACCATTTCTAATGTTTGAAATGTCTTGTGGGTTAGAACTGAGGAATAATAAAGGGGATAAAAGGCACTGTGGGCAGAATTTGATGAGCTTGCTGCTGATACAGACCAAAGTACCTGGGAACAGAACAGGGAGATCTGAACATCTGCTGGACATGTAGGACAATGGTATCTGCTCCTATCTGCTCCAAAATTAATATGATGCACTATTCGTCCCCATGGCTTGCATTCACCAGGGCCTGTACACATCTGGGGAAGAAAGAAAATAAAAAACAAAACACCTTCTGAGACTTTAAGAAGGACTTTTGGGCATATGGTACTCAGATGGCCATATAGGGTGGTTTTCAAAGGTAAAAATGATGACTTGCTGGAATCATACCATCATGCAGAAATGTGACCCTGGGCAGGCTGACCAGGGTGAAGTCACTGAGGAACCAGGGCACCCCACACAGTAATAAGATAGTCAAGGCTCCCCATGTTAAGTCTGATCTTGAGTGTCACCTCTCATGTTATGTTTGTCCATCACGTTTCAAAACACCTAAAGCACATGACTTAGCCTGCTGCTATCTCCACAGAGGTTGTTGCCTCTCTCGCATATCTCAACTCCAATCAGATCTCAGACTTGGCTTTCCTGAGACATCTTCTGGCATCCTTGGCATAGCTGACACCCAGCAAAAGGAAGGAGTGCTCTGAAAAAAACAGCAGACATTTCAGCTTTCCTTCAAAAGAACAGAAGTTGCCCTGCTTCTCCAGAGCTAAAGGACTCACCCAGAGAGGGGCAGATGTGGGCGTAATGCCCACCTTGTCCTCAGAGGGTTCAAATGTACGTCTCTGCTTCCCAGAAAGATTCTCAACCAAAATCACAGGCTTTTGAGAAAAAGGATCTGCCTGTGCCCTTCTCACTGGAGCTGAGCCACTTGGCCGTAGAGAGCTTTATCCAAACAAAGAGGGCAAACAAGAGCCAATAACCCAGCAATACAGACACCTGAGAAAGGGATGCTTCAGGTCTAGTTACTGTTCCCAGAGCATTTCTGCATTGTGCATCCTCACTGCAAGAACTCAAACTCAGGGCTCTCGCTCATCAAAGGAGCACCCTAACCACCAAAGGCCATGATCCTTCTTGCTAGCTCGTCCTGACTCAATGAATTTCAACATTTCTTTTTGCTTTGCAGTGGAACATTTTGCAGAAGAAATCTCTTCAGGCAGAGAGCCAGTACACGCATGCAACATGGGAGTATGGGAATGTCAATATGCTGATTGCTGTGGATCCCAGTCTGAGCCATCCTCTTCTCTCAGGCCTCATATTGTTATTGTAGGGGCCAAATCTAGTATTTTCATTCCTTCCTGTACATTGGACACCACAGTATTTCATATTTCATTTTAGTGTCAACATTATGGTGTAGGTGTGGTTTCACTGAGTCACAGAATCACTGAGGTTGGATGGGAGACTGTCTAGTCCAACCCCGCTGGTCAAGCAGGGTCAGTTAGAGCAGGTTGCTCAGGACCATGTCCAGCCCAGTTTTAAACATCTCCAGGGACGGAGATGCCAAAACCTCTCCGAGTACCCTGTTCCAGTGTTCGATGAACTCTACAGAAAAAAAATGCATCATGCTTAAGCAGAATTTCTTGTCTTTCAGTCTGTGCCCATTGCCTCTTGTCCTGTCACTGGATACCACTGGGAAGAGACTGAATCCATATTCTTCACACCCTGCCTTCAGGTAGGTATAGACATAGATAAGATCCCCCTGAGCCTTGCTCTTTTCTAGGTTGAACAGACTCAGCTCTCTCAGCCTCTTTCTGTATGTCAGATGCTTCAGTCCCTTAGCTGTCTTTGGGGCCCTTTGCTGGATTTGCTCCGTGTCTCTGTTTCTCATGTACGGGAGAACCCAGACAGGACACAGCACTCCAGATGTGACCTCACTAGTGCTGAGTTGAGAGGAAAGGTCACTTTCCTCAACCTGCCTCCAACACTCTGCTTGATGTAGCCCAGGATGTTGTTGGCACAAGGGTGCACACAATTGCTTGCTCATGTTCAACTTGTTGCCCACCAAGGCCTTCAAGTCCTTCTCTGCCAAGCTGCTTTCCAGCTGGCTGACATTCCACCTGTACTGGTGCTTAGGGCTATTTCTCTCCAAGTGCAGGAATTGACACTTCGCTTTGTTGAAATTAATGAGTTTCATTTCTTGATGTCCAGCCTGTCTGCATCGCTCTGAATGGCAGCACAACCATCTGGTGTATCAACCACGTCTCACAGTCTTGTATTGTCTGCTGACTTGCTGAGGGTGCATTCTGCATCATCACCTAGGTCACTACTGGAGATGTTAAATAGTATTGGCCCCAGTACGGACCCCTGGAGTACACCACTAGTGACTGGCCTTCTGCTGGACTTCATGCCACTAATCACTAATCCCTTAAGCCCAGTTGTTGAGCCATCTCACTGAGCCAGTGAATTGTTCAAACCATCTCCCTGTCCATTACCTAGTCCATACTTACCAGTTTGCCCGTGAGGATGTTACTTGACACAGTGACAAAAGCCTTGCCAAAGTCAATTTAAATTATATCCACTGCTGTCCCCCCATCCAACCTGCTATTCCTTTCAGCATAGAGGGAAACCAAGTTGCTCAAGCATATTACACCTTTGTAAATCTATGGCGATTACTAAATGAAGAGCGAGCATCTTATCATCACCTGGAAACTGTTGGGAGAACCCATGTTTTGAAGACTGGGAGGAACTCAGGTGTGAGGAGTACAGTGCTCCAATGGAACTGTTGCAGTAAGAGTGTAGGCAGCTTTAATAAAACAGTGGCAAGTTCAACAGCTTTGATCGTAAAGATTTATCTTAAGCTTTCCTATTTTAAGTCATGCTGTAAATGTAGCAGGGCTGCTTCTACATTTATTTCAAAAGGTGCCCTGTGCCCTGGCTTACTTTTTAGATAACTTTGTGTGACCAATAAAGAAAACTAGTTACAAACCAACAGTTTTGATCCATCCACTGCTGGACTGTAAAAATTGGCCAGGAAAAAAGAGCTTATACATGCTATACAGCACTTTATATTTGTGGCACTGACTGGAGAAAGCTTAGGGTTCCACCCAGCAGTAATTGTTAAAAAAATAGTATAATAAATTACTCCTTATTTAGATATGTTGCATACACATACATCATAGGAGGAACCAGAAAAGACAGCTTCCCTTCAGGCTATCACTATATATGATTGTATTTCAAAGTCTACTGGATGCTTGTCTGCTTTGATTGCTTTGTCTGTCAAACTCACATTGACTTGGGTATGAGGATGTCTCATGGACAAATATCCCAATGGAGAGAAAAATGTCTATTTTCTTACAAAATAATAGGTCTGAAAAAAGGTAGAAAGAGGAGGATTTATGCTGTTCTGTATGTTTTTTTATATATATTTTGCCTGAGCTTTAGCAGTTTTTTGTACAGCTTGAGCAGATACCTGTCAGGAATACTTTGTGCATACTGTTGAGGCAGAAGAGGTCCAAGCTTTTCAGTCCCAAAGACTGCCTGAGATCCCAGCTCTACTTTCTCTTGCATAACTGGGCCAGAACGCAGTCTGACAGAGGCCATCACCAACCAGTCGCTGCACACAGTAATTCTGCAAATCTTCCCATGCAAATATCCCTCTTAAGTGCCATTTCAGTTAATTTTCATGTGCAGTTCTTCAGCTTTGAGGTCCTTTGGGCTCTTGAGGTACCCAACAGGCAGTGACAAACTTACTCAAAATGAGCTTGCGGATTCCTTTTAAGGGAAGGCTTTAGTAATTGCCTATGGCATAGAAAAGCCACTTCAAGTTTTGAACCAATGAACTGCCAAATGAAGGCGCATAGGCAGCATTTCCAGAATTTTTTCTCAATTTACCCTTACCCACTCACCCTACTCTTTTAAGCTGTTCTGCAAAAGACAGTCCTGGGTCATGGATGCAGAACTGTGGCACTTGCCCTTGGCTAGTTGGATTGTCATTCTTGAGCACCTTCAGCCTGAGGAAGGTTTTACAGGAGAAAGTCTACTCTCGAGTACATGGCAGCGGTATCAGTAGCTTCATCACCTTCTCTTGCAGTCCAACTTTCCACCACTTTGCTCATCGGGCACTCATTACGCACATGCAAGAGAAGGACTGGATGCTACAGAGAGGGCAGGAGGCAGCAACAAAGCTGGTGCTCAAAGCAAAATCTGCATGATCAAGTGCATGATCTGGGCTGCAAAGGTGGGGACGTGTGGCGCTTCAGCTCTCGCTAGACAACAGCTAACAACTACACTGCAGAGCCTTACGGAGCAATTGCTTGTCAGCTGAGGGTGCAGTAACATACACAAGAGTTAAAGTTCAGCACGTCGGTACTGCAGTGACAGCGTGCATACTTTAGGACACTTCAACTGGCAGGCAGTCATGCTTTCAGTTGCCATCATTTGATCTTTTGCAACTTGCAATGGTGAACAGTTGCATGGGTAAAGCGAACGAGCCCAGCTTCCTTGGTGGGTCTGCAGGCTGAGAGAAGTGGGATAACAGTACAGGAGATGATGCATATTTTTGTACTGAGAAATGGCTGCAACTCTAAATATACCAATGGAAAGGATGTGCTAGGCACACAGGGATTTTACTTTTCAAAACAGAATTAGACTTGAAGGGTCCAGAAGGATGCACTCACCCAAGGAGATAACAGAAGTTTGGCTTTCATGATTGCTCTGTTTGCTGATCTAAATACACAGAAAATGACCATCTGTCTCTTTTTCATAAAAAGCAGAAACTGATACTCTTCTCCATGAGTGGCAAAGAGATGATAGGGGTTTTTTTTTTTTTTGGTAGATGGTCCCCACAAGAGCATTAAGTCACATCCTGTTCAGAAATCGGGACCTTGAAGCTGTGGTTAGAAAACTGAATCATAAGCTCCACTTTACTAACATTCTCTCTATGTGGGATTTTTTTCTCTACTTATTTTCATTTCCCCTTTTCCCTTGCTATTTCCTTCCCTACACCAAGCATGCAAAGGTTGTTACTCGATGCTGGAGGAGCGCAGCGATGTGCCTGTGCTGTTTCTAACACTGCACTCGACATGTGAGAGAGAGTGTGACATGCATTTGATGGGAATGAGAGACAGAGACAGTGACGCCCTCATCCCTCGTATACAGCCATGATGAAAGCCACGTTTGATGCTGAACAAAGCTGATAGCATGACTGGCTTGAGTTGAGACAAGCCGCTTAGTCATTAATTTTTGTCCGCTCTGGATAAGTTATAAATTACATCATCATTTGAGGAAAGCGCATGAAATCGAGACTAGTCTCTGTGTGGCCTGGTGGCTCAGGGCCTGAGATCTGGTTTCTGGCCGGGCTGTTGATGCTGGAGGAGGCGCTTTGCTGCTCGGCTGCCCCCCCTGCCCCTCGCCTCCCCCCACCCTTTCCCTGCCTGGGGCCTCGCCTTGCAAACCCCCTGCCCTGCCGGCTTGGGTGCAGCGGGTGCCTCGCCGATGGAGGGATGGGTCTCCCAGGAGGGGATGCAGCCGATAGGTTTTAATACTTTACGACCTCTGGTTTCTCTCCACACCGACCAGGCAGGGAAATAATGAGCGCTACCTCGTCTGCCTTGGGTAAAAGGGTGCCAGGCCCCCAAAAGGAGCCTTTGCATCTCTATACACCTGCATCTCCAGATACCCTTTTGAGCTACCCAGGTAGCAACTCTAACAAGCATGTGATCCTCTTTTTACCTACAATAAGTAGACACGGCATATTTTTTTCATGTAGGTTCTTTATATCTAATATTTTTGTAATGCATTACTGAACAAAGGGGTAGGGTACTCCCTGGTGAGTTAAACCCCAGTGAGAGGAGTCAGAGCAAGACTGAGATCCCTTAGCCCGCTTCCCTCCTAATTGTGGGAAGTGTCTGACCCGAGCATTTCCTGTCTTTATAGGAACCACAAAAACACATAAATTAAAGAAATGGCTTTTGCACTCAAGGCATCAAACCATTAAATGTTGCAGTACCCTATTACCTCACTGACAGCCCCCCGTCTCCTCTCGTTTACAGCAGCCTGATGCAGAGGTGACCCTTGAGCTTTGGCAGAGGGGCACCGGAGCCCCACCAGAGATGGCTTCGCCATCACCCCTTTCAGCCATCTGAATCAGAGGCACGACAAATGCCACCACCCATCCCAATAAGCCTCCACAGCCAAATTCAGCAAATTACAGGGGGCCAGTCAGACAACTCAGAACGGGAATCGCAAAGTCATATTCCCATTTTATATTTCATATTCATAGTTTTTGTTCATTTTTATAGCTATCCAGATGAATGTGCTATAATGTTAAATCCTCTGTAACTACATCCAGAACAACAGGAAAATACCAGAATACTATGGAAAGAAAAGTAGGAAAATTAGTTTTTAAGCATCCCATTTTCTAATAAAATATGGAATCTACCTAAGAAAAGTCAGAAGTACTTTTAATTTGGAAATAAGCATAGCTGTAGAATTGTATAAATACAAGTAGGACAATTAGACCTATGCAAGGTTACTGTATTTCTTGATTTCAACATAGCAGCCTCAAGGAAAAGAGATAAGCATTTCTTTGCCATGAAGCACAACAAAAAAAATTGAATCTTCCGTTGTAATATTAATTTAATACGTTAGGAATGTTTTGTGTAATGGACCTATTGCTGTTACTCTCTGTTAGGTTGGAAGCCACGCAAGCTTAAAGTCAATGAGAATTTTGTTCCTAAATTCAGTCAGGCTAGGATCGACTCTCTTACTGATGCCTGTTTTTCTGCATCAGGGTTTTTAGGTTAGGAAAGAGAGTGTTTGAATATTAAGAATATTTTCCGCATGTGTTAAGAATAGTTGTATCAACAGCGCTGCCGGCTAGTGTTAAAATGTTGTGGTTAGAAGCAATTGGATGGTTTGTGACTAGCTTGTTCCTCCCATGTGCCATGTATGCAAAGGTATTCTCATCTCATCATTCATTTTTTACAGTGGTTTATTTTGTGGTTGAGCTTACTCAGTTTCAAAGAGCAGAGCAGACTTTTTCTAAGGTTGACCCTCCTCTGGCCTTTTTTTTTTTTTTTCATTAAGATACTGGGAAAAGTGAGCAGGATGCAGGATTGAATAAAATCAGCAAAATATGGATATGGATGTTTTAGAGTAAATGTAAATGATACTTAAATGAGGTAATGGTAAGTCCACAAAAGAAGGCTTCCAAAATTAGGAAATGCCAGAAGTTGCTCTGGTAAGATTAAATTAACCTGCGTTGTGTATCAGCAATAAGATGCAGTATGATACTGATTAAAACAGACCAGAGAGCAACACGCAAATATTTCCGTTTAACAAGGAAGGAAAAAAAGGATTTAGCAAATGAAACATGTCCATAATAATTTTGCCATTAGAGATTAGATTTATGGAAGGGAATTTCCCGAGTTTGAGTTGCTTGATTTCAGACCACTGAAGTTGCGTTTGTTGTGAGGGCACTGGTGTTTCTCTGTATAGTTTCTTATATATGTCTTAAGCCTTTTGTAAAAAACTATGGTTTGAGTCTGAAACCAAAAGCCTCTGATTGTTTTAATGCTTCCTGGCTGCAGAACTGAAGGAATGTTTTCCAAGGTCTTCAGAAATGATACATCTTCAGACAAAAAAAAGAAGTATATAAAATTTCAATCAAAAAAGTAGAGATTTTTGGTGTGTGAAAACAGGCAATGATAATGGGAGCTTATTTTACTTTTTAATTAAGCTAGTGGCTGCAAAACCAGTGGTGGTTCTAGCACCAGTTGAGTATACAGCCCTTATTGTTGTTCTTAACAGAACCAGCTGAAAAATGTAATTGAAAAAAAAAAAATAATATCACTCAAATAGCTCCTTAACAAAAAAATACTTTTCAATCAAACTTTCACCATTTTGGCAAATTTTAATGAATTCATTGAGAATTTTATATTTTAGAACAAACTTTCTTTATCACTTTCTTTATCTTTATCTTTATGCTATCAAAATCCATAGAGTTCACATTAAAAGATTTTTTTCCTGCCAACCCCCTTGTCATATTTTTCACTCAATCTGCTGCTCAGTGGTTTCTTTTTATGGCTGACTGTGGTGAGCCAGCTAGCTGGATATAATTCAAAATCACCTTCACAGAAAGTCTCAGTAGTGTTTATATATATGACATTTTTAAGGAGTTTTACTCAGAAAAAGTGGTGAACATCAGTTAACTTCTTCAGTTAAATTACTTCATACCACTGACTAACTCTTTTTGCAGCTTAGAAGTGAGAGCTGCCTCTCTGTTACATCCCAGGGAGGATGTCTGGCTGATTCACACCACAGAAACTTTTCAAAGAAGAGTTATACATCATATATGAAATACAAGAGTAACATAAACTTTTTCACTGCTACCAAAACCTAAGAGGCCTGCTTGAAAAAGTGAAATGCACACTCTTTGCTTTTTCTTACTGGTCCTTGTCAAAATATTCAGTGTTAACATATATCAAACTCACTGTCTGGTATTTTTTACTGGTGATAATCCACCACTGCAGATAGCCTAGCACTTTCTACTGTTGTTGTCACTAGGATATGGGGCTGTTTGGAGAAAACACACAAATAAGCCTACAACACCATACACTCCTCGAGCCTTTTGCTCCTGCTGAAAATAAAAATAGGTGAGTAAAGCCTGGAGTTGCCCGGCATGAAGTCAGTTGTTTGGTTTTGTTTAGCTTGCGAAAGAGATGCAAATATCCACCCGGCCCCTGCAGCAGAGATGTTTATGTTGCAAACAGCATGCTTTTGTCCCAGCATGTGGCTTCCCCGCTGCCACCACAGACTCTGGCATTTTGTCTGTCAGTGATGGCCTCTTGGACTGTAATTACAGTTATTATACTCTATTGGTTTGTGGTTTCCCGACTGAAACTTTAGCTACCTACTGGTTAGAAGTTGCACATTTTGGTGAAGTACATTTACCACGTGCCACCTAAATTTGTGGGACTAAAGGCACTACAGTATTCACAGCCAGGGGTTTGCACAGCATCCCTCTCTCTCAGCAAGGTGTTTATGTCACCAAAATGGAAAAACTACTTCTCCAGGAAAATGGTTACTGCCTGGATAAGGTTATAATTTACAGCATACCACATGCTACTTGCACACGTCAGGAGGATGACTTTCATGCGTGCAGAAGAAGGACGGTCTTGTGGTTTAAACCACGGGAAGAGGACTCTGGCAATCAGGGCTTCGCAAGTCCGGATGAAGTGCCACCGTGCCGCTCTGCCTCAGCTCCAGCAGTGAAAAGACCGGCATCGTACCTCCTCCTCCGGTTTTTGGTGACCACAGTGACTCCCTGGCCGGGATGCTTCCCTGATCCCTCCTTGCCAGGGCCCTGGCATAGCAGAGCCCTGACCTCAGCCACCACAGCAACGGCAATGCTGCTGTGTGGTGTCTTCCACATGCATGGTGCTTGCTCAGTAGCTCTCAGCAGACAGTGATTTTGCTTCATCGATGAAGAACCAGTGTGTTATTATGGACCTAGTTCCAGTCCTAGCCAGGCAACTTGAGATGAACTTAAAATCTCAAACTAAGATGAAACATGTGTCCTAGCTACATAGACATTACAGCAAAGGTGTTTGGAATTATGGTGCATGAACTAATTTCATTTTTGTTTAATTCAAAACCCACTCTAGTGTGACTGTGTAATAGTTTGACTCAAGATTAATAGATCTTTACATAGTTGAGGGGAGACTATCATGAAAGCTGAGCATAGCCTGAAAAAGCCCACAAAGATTTATGTGTGCATATGTGGAGCAGTTCTTTTTAACTGCTAAAATCTCCTTTAGTTTAAAAAGAAAGAGTCTATAAAAGCAAGAGGAGGAAATCACTCCAGCTGGACAGGCTAACAGAGGATGCTGAAGCACTCAGTGTTTCCTATTCCCCAACCCAGCCATGGGACCTACAGATTAACCTGGTCACCATGCATCAGCTCAGCCAGGGTGGATCAGTAACATCGGGTTTGATTCTTGTTGCTTTCCATAACCAAAACACTGTCCTGGCACCCTCAAGAAAGGACAAAAGTCAAAACAAGGGAGAGCCACATGACTCTCAGCTGCTACCAACCAACACAGCTCCACTGCTTCACATACTTCTCTGACTGACACCAGCTGAGGATCCAGCCGTCTTGCTGAGCACAGTAAATCTTGCAATGCTGGCTGGAAAAAAGTGCATCTTACAGTTTTCATTCCTGCCAAGGAGCTGCAGTTGAAGACCAGGCATGCTTTTCATGGTCCATGATAAAATTCTCCCCCCTGGGAGCCACAGCATGACTGTACGACTCAGTGCCTCTGCTTCAAAACTATTTGAACCGCTCTGTTTCCTGCACTGAGCTTTGAATGCTTTGCAAGGAGCAGGCATCAGCAATCCGTCGCACAAAACAAACCTTACCTACCAGCTACTTGAGGATAAGTAAATCGAGAACTTTTGGAAGAGGAGGCAAATGTTTGCAACTTCTGAGACCTTTCTTACATGAAGATGCTTGTTTGATACATGGGACAATTAAATATTAAGGGCTTTATCAGCACAGCTTTGACCCAGAGGTGGCTGGAAGACCTTCCAGCTTGGGATAGGCGCCACTCAGCTTCCACCCCTACTCAGGCTCTGCACGTAGGTGTTGGGCTGGCACACGGAGCCAGGAGTGAGCATCTCCCACTGTCTCTTTGGGCCCGAGGCAGTAGTGCCTCCAAAGGGGCAGCTGCCGCCCCATGAGCCTTGCAGGAGCCAAGCAAAATAGCCGCCTCAGTGGGTCCCCACAGGAAGCAGCTGCTGCGTAATTACAGAGCAAATTACCCAGCACACGCTGTTTTGGGAATAACATTAAAATAAAGTAGTCCTCTTTTCTGGCGCCTAGAGGAAAACCTGACCAGCACCGAAGGCTGTTCACATGCACAAACCGCGCAGAGGTTCACATCAGCCCACCAAGCTGCCCGCAGGGAGGTCATGGATGGGCTTTGGGAGAAAGGCACATTTCTGCGGGCACACACCCAGCGGCCCTCGCGGTACACGTGAGGCTAGGTCGAAGCGCCTGGCCTGAGAAATCCTGCCTGTGCTGCCCGAATACTGCAGATGACATCTGCTCCGCCGACACAGCATCTAGCGTTTGAGGTTTGGCACCCGGGACCGGTGGGTCTCTGCTGGCGGTGCCGCAGCTGCGCGGGATTGCGCTGGCCGGAGTGGACGGCGGGGAGAGGGAGGATGCTGGCCGGGCGCAGAGCTTCCCGGAGCCTGGAACAGCTGATCTCATGGCTGCTGACTGAAAAGCGGATGTGAATTGGCAGCTACGCTCGCTGGAAAGGCAAACCAGGCCAGAAGTCTGTTGAGCTTGAGTGTCTGTCAGGATGATAGCTGACCTCCCTGCGTTATAAATAGGACTGCTGGGAGAGGAGGGAAGAGCAAGCACCGAAGGGTGAAAGTACCCTAGCTGAGGTTTTCAAAGAAAGAGCCATCCAATTCCCCTTAAAATTAGTAGGGAATGGGCTTCCAAAACTCTCAGGCACTTCAAAAAAAATCCACAGCTTTTTTGAAAACTGCAAAGGCAGAGGTGGGAATGGATGGTACAAACCAGTGGGTTATACCCAAGAAAACATTTATTTCTTATTTGCAGACTCTGAGCTTGGTGGTAGGGTAAATTTTCAAAGCAGTTGTACTTTCATTAGTGATTAATCCAGTACAAACATATGTAATCCATAGTAAAATCAATTGTAATTTAATCCTGTCTCATGATGATAGGAGGAACAGAAAACACTTCCTGAGGCCAGAATCGATACCCCGAACTGTAGACAGTATTAAAGATACCAGTCTGGAAAATAAATACCTCTGTTTTGTCTCGGCCGAATCAAAGAGATGATTCATATGAAATATATGCACCTTTCATTAAAGAATTATCTTGCTCTAAATTTTCAAAAGGTTCGCTGCCCTACTCCCCAAGCCTGACATGCAATAAAGCACACCTTTAAACTGATGTGAATCCTTACAGCAACCTTTGGTCTCCTGGTCCTTCAGCTTTCAACCCTTGTCCTCACTGGGAGGTTCCCATTTTTGTGGCATAAACTAACAAGGATGGGAGAACAAATTAAGTGGCACATTCCGGTGTTAGCATTGAACTGTGCCTCTGCCAGTAAGCTTTCCCTCTCATTTTTTTTCCCTTTCTCTACATTTATGCATCCAGCGCTCTCTGGGAAGACATCTAAAGGTGCCTGGCATGTCACTGTGCACAAGTTAGAAATGCAGATGCAGCACCCAGGGGACAGAGGCGCTGGGACCTGGGCATATCTGCCACTTCGTGTGACTGGGGAAGCACCATGCATGGAAATAACCTCACTACTCATAGAGTAAACCAGGACCTTAAGGAGAAGCAGAGCAGGTGAGAAGTAAAGGCAAAATTTGGCCCTTTGACTTTAAAAAAGTTCTATATATTCATGCCATAAGTATTTTATAAAAACTTGATTGTTAATGACCATTGAAAGAGCATATTCTGACCCCCCAGGGGCGTGGATTAAAGTGAAGATGTGGACACTGAGACATGTTTGTTAATGCAACATTTCTGAACTTGATTTTCTTGTACCGTCAAGGGTGCAATATGCCAGAAACCTGATCCCTGGGGACCATTCAAGGTTGAGCTCCTAAAGAATGCCGCTCATGCCATTCATTACTGCAGATGGGATGGCTTGTTTACCGTCTGGAATCACTCCTCCATTCCTCTGCCTTCTGAAGTTAAAAAAGAGCACTGCCTGTAATAATTTGTTTTGCTTTTCCCATAAATTTGCTCCCTAAACTTAAATATAGCATTCCAAAATGAACCAAAATATCACTGAAAACCTCTGCTCTTATCTATTTGCTGTCTGGCTTTGTGCAATATTTTCCATGACAACCAGTAGCAGCAAGCAACACAACCAAAGCCTAAGACAACAGCAGGGTATATAAGCACCAACATAAATAAGGAGAAACACAAGTAATTTTTGTCTATGAAAAACAACTTCCTAAGCAAAGATGCCACTTTAAACATTCTTCCAGACTTCATTAACTTCCTACTGAGCAGGTATTCTGGAAATGTCCCACAAAGAAAGTTGACTGTCTGTCTGTCTGTCTATCCATCTATCTATCTATAGATATAGACTGCTAATAAAGAATCACCTTCTGCTAGAACTGGGAATATTTAACTTTTTCTGCAGCTACAGTTTCTGTTAAGTTGCTGTGTGCAATGTGTAGCTTCTTGCACACAGCTCTTGGCAGTGATCTTTCTTGTCATGTTGTGTTAGAACAGAAACATTTAGTCTCAGAAATACTTCCTCAAAGTAGCATTTTTGGTTTAGGTTTTAGGCTGGGTTTGGGTTGTGAGAATGTAATATTCAAGACAACGGTGGAAAACACAAGTGGCTTCTTCTATCACAAACTGACTGTTTTGCCCCTCTTATCATTCCTGTGACCACTTCTTCTGATCTCAAGAGCAGTCAATGATGACAGAAAGTGATGTCACAAACTAACTAACTGCAGTGTGGTATCACTAACAAAGGGGTTTTTCGGTTATTGTGCTGTCTAACCTTACGGGTAGAGTTACTGTCTGCATTTCTGGTGATAGGACTGAGCAGCCGTGCTGCCTTCAGCAGATGACGCCACACACGCACAGGACAGACAGCAGAAGGCGCGTGTTAAGGATCAGCCAAGGGGAATGGCATCGTTAGTCAGAGGCTGTCACCTCTTGCATGACTGCATGACAGAAATTGCTGCAGATGGGCGAGTCAGGGTATATGTCGTGTGATGCTGCTGTGCCATGGCAAATTTCTGTACATGCTCCTTTTGACCCCAAAGCTTGGCTCCTCAGGGTGGGTTGCCACTTCCAGCAGGATCTTCCTCCAATAGCTGTTTCAGCTGCCACATGCAAACTGCCCCGTCTGCTCCAGAGCATGGAACAGGCCAATTAGCAGGGAAAAAAAATGATTTTTGCACAGCTGGCAGCCAGCACAACTGTCTGTTAAATTTGTTTATGCCAAGGCCCTGAGCAGCTCCCACTGTACTGTAACATACTGCAAGAACTTTGTTTTTTTAGGAGGAAATTTACATTTGTGCAGAAATGTGTGATGAGCCTCAGGTGTGACTTAAGTCCTTTCCAAGCCTCTAGACTGATCTGGAAATCTGATTATTTACATGTTCGTTATTTCATCTCTGATCCCCGGCACCATGTTCCACAACCAAAAGCATGAGGACCATGGCAGAAGGATTCACTGCCTTGAATTCAAAAGCTGCTGCATTCTCCATGCTGATTAACCATGAAAGTTATAAGAAAATACTATTTTTATTTGTTTCACCTCTTTCATACTGCAATTTATATTTTTGACCATAAGTGAGGCACAGGCTGTTCACATTTTTGTATACGGAAATACCCAATAATTTTGCCTTGGAATTTGTATTTGTCTACCAGGAATGGTCGATTATAAAAGCGGAAAAGACAGATAAATTCAGTGGAGTTTTTTCTATTTTACATGTCTTTGATGGTGTGAACAAATCACTATTTTTTAAAAAAGAAGCCAATATAAGACTGTTCTGTGAGAGCACTGACTATTGTTTCAATAGAAGTGAGTCACGGTCTAACTCTTCCGAAAGAGTGTGTGTGTGTACGGGAGGGGGGGTGATGCGCCCTAGACACCACTGTAATCTGTGAAGATGTCTGTAACAACCAACACTCTCCCTAATGAGACCTCAGAATGTCTTGATGATCTTCTCTAATTGCTCTGTATAATTGGAAGATGTTGCAGCCCCACTCTGCACTAAGGATGAGCATTTCAAAAATGCTAATCTGCAAATTGTATGAATATGGCTCTAATTGGGCTGGGGGGTGGTGGTTTGGGTGGGTTTTTTTTCCCCCAGTCTTTATTTAAGGAAGAATGCAATATAAGTCAGTGGCCAGATATATCGATTATCAAATAGCTAACATAAAGCACTAGTGAGCAACAAAATTGCCTGTATGACTGCATTAAAAATGGGGTTTTGCTGTCAGGATTTTACAGAAGGGTTAGTCTGTACTGAAGTTATCTCACTAATGTGCTGATCCTTTTGGCTCACGAGGGGATTTGCACTGTTAGCAAGGGACCACCAACATTTCTTACTACTTCACTTGCTTCTGCTAAATGAATAGGTCTTTCCAAAATTCTCACTTCCAGGCACCACACAAATAACCAGAAAGGTCACCTGTAGAGGCAGCTTAAAAAATGTAAATGTTTATGACGAAAACACATGTAAGTCTGTCGATCTGGCTTGCAGGGGTGGTGGACTTGCCTCCCACCACGCAGGAGCAATCTCCAGTGAGGTCTCCAGGCTCAAGGGAGTGGGTTTTGTTCCTCCACATCCTCAGTAGACAGAGCCACTTCAGAAAATGCCGTCCTAGCCCCTGATGCTGGTCCAGACCACCCCCTGAGCTGCTAGGAAAGGGAACGCAGGGTCTGCCCTTGTGCCTGCTGCTTTCCCAGCTTCCAGCACTGCCGTACCGCTGCTGCAGGTCCAACCACCATCCTCCTTGCACTTTTGGCTTGACATCAAGATGGTGCCTGTGGCAGCCATGGCCTCAAACAGTTCCTGCAGCATCACTGGCAGCGCTGGGCATTAGTGATGTGGAAAGGATGACACGTGAGGCCAAAAAGTTAATGGAAAAGTCAGCCAGCCTGACTTAACTTTTTTTCCCTCTCAATCTTTCCAACTAGGACAAGGGTGGTTAATGCAAAGCTGATGTTGTAAAAGCTACGTTTGCTTTTTCTTCCATCCTCTTTTCCAAGGTGGGCTCCCCATCCCTGGCAAGGTTTTGCATCCCATCAGAGTTGCACAATGAGATGTGGATTGGAACTGCCTTTAGCTGGCATCCAGGGACTTCCCTGAGTGTGGAGGGCAGTAAGTCAGGCCTTACAGCATCCCACGCTGCCTGGCGTAACAGAAATAGCCAGCAGATGCAGTTTTGGGCGGCTCCCTCAGGGACATGGCAGTAGGTCGGGCTGTGTTCAGTCATGTCAGAAGTCATCCCTGTTCCCTGCTGCCAGCAGGACTTGGGAGGGTGGAAAGAGTGAAAAGCCACACTGCTCCTGCCTAGTTCATTTAGGGTCCCAAGGGGACAGGTTCATCCCATCTGACTTTGGCACATCACAAGTTAGGAAGCCAGTCCTCCTTGTATTGTCGGGGGGAGAGAAAGGCCTCTCCAAAAAACAATGTATACCACCCAGATAAAGACCCTAGTCATGCCACGGAGGACGCTGCTTGCCTTGCACCGTGGTGGGATCCTATGCCTAGTTAGGCACATATGAAGATATTTCACAACATATGCGCCTCCCTTCACCGCTTTAAGCTAGAAGGGTGGTACTTACCCGTGGAGGCTGCCAAATCCTTTAATGTGCTGTCAGACTTGATCAGTCACGAGCTCCTTGCCATAGATTAGGTTGCATTTATCTCCGTGCTGTGCCGATGGTTGCAAGATGCGTGATACAACTTTTCTCTCAGGACTGGATTTCTTTCTCAGTAGCAGTGTAGCATTCAGAGTGCACAGCTGACAGAGAGATTAAAAGACACTGTTGTTCTCTAGGTTTGCTACTGGAAAACCATGAAATCTAGAGCACTTGTTTCTAGCATGTGACTAAGTTATAAGCAACAGAAATCTTGAGTTTTATCATGGAAAACGTCTGTCAGTCCTATTATCTGACATTGCCTACAGTATCTATACTTCCACAAGCAACTGTGCAGAGAGAGACTTGACAAGGAGAACCACATCCGCAGCACGCTATATGCATTCATAACACTGTAGCTCATTTGCTGGAATATTGGCCAAAAAAAGGATAAAGAAAGGAGTATGAGCACAGACGAGGCAGCCTTATTATCCTTTCTGATCACTACCATCAGCAAAGCTTTGTGGTGTTTGCCCCATTCTTTTTTTTTTTTTTTTTTTTTTTTTTTCTTATGATTCTTCTTTAGTAGCACAAAAGATATGGGAGATAGAGTCTAGCACTTCATCATCTCTCTCGTAATCTCTTTTATCGAAAATGTGTTAATTTGGAAAAATAAAAAGGAGGATAAAAGGATGATTTATGAACACACATAGACTAATAAATAAGCTTATAACATTGCAAAAGAGCCATTGTTAAATATGTTTTACATTTGAACGGCTATAAAATTTTTAAAGAAAGCTCTGGTGAGTCTGGTTTTAATGAAGTCTTTTGTCTCTCCAAGGCAGCATATTCCATGTGGAGAAGGTTATTTCCCCTCCCTTTCTGATATAGTTAACTCTCACAGAGATAGCCAGGGCACTTGTTATAGGTACTTTATATTGTTCTTTTCAAAAGAAACAAGAAATCCTGCTATTCAATGCATTCCCTTAACATGCACTTGAAGTGGTGGCTGCCAAGCAAAGTGTAAAGCATGCAAAGTTGGGACCTCTCCTGAGTAAACAGTCGGTGCCAAAAATACGACTAGCAGCCCCAAAGGGGTGAGAAATACAGGATCTGTCCTCTGCGTTCATGCCCAGCAAGCACATGCAGGCTGGCTCTCCTTTCCAAAAGTTTTGCTTTTCACACCCTGAAATCTCAGCACTTCTGACTTGTTAGTCTTTTCACCATCACTTCCCAATTCCCTGCTCCTTCTGCTGGCTTCCCAATGATTTCCTTAACACTCAGGTGTATGACTTGCTGGCTTTTTTTTTTTTTTTTCTGTGTGCTATTCCCCAGGGTAAAAGATACGATTTGTGTGCCAAAGTATTTTTTGAATAGTGCTGGTCAAAATAAACACAAACACAAGCCCCTGAGGTTATGTATGCATTCCAGCATTTGAAAATGAGCAGTGCTCCTCGAAGTGTTAACTACATTTTAAAATTAAAATGTTAACTGAGCTGGTTCTAAAACCAGGTCATATGATGAAAACCAAAGTCTGTTGTGAATGCAAAATGTCTGTAACTGATGTGGAGGTTGTTTGTCTCTACCTTTTAATTAAATTTTTGAACACAAAGGGCCATTCCAGTTTAGAGGGTAAAAACAGAAACACCCTGGTAGAAGTAGCAGTTTGTGAGGTAGAAATTTAGGGTGCTGTTCTTCTTGTCCTTTCAGTGAACTACCAACTCCTTCTCACTGGAGCTTGGGTAGGAAAGAGTTCATCAGTTCCCTGACAGTTTTTCTTTATCCCAAATGGCAGGCAGGGCCTACATGTGAGTAGCTTCTGATCATCCCACACGCCTTTTTAGGTTGGTTATCTACCGCACCTTTTCTTACAGCCGCCTCAGCATTCAGGTATGCCCTGTGCATTCTGCTGTGGCATAGCTTCATCTGTGGTTTCTCCTTATCCTCACAGTCTGCTTATACTTTTGCCTGTTCCTCCAAATGGCAGGTTGTATTTGACCCGTCCCACAACTAACTCAAATGCTCTCAGTAAGCAATCATGTGCCTTCCCACCACCTCTGCAGCCCATGAGTGTCCTTCTGTGTTATTAAGCTGGGAGTTTCTTCAACAGAGTGGACTCTGAGGATCAACTCTTCACCTTGAAGCCCAGGACAATATTGCCTAGCATGCCCCTTATTTCTTTTGTAGGCTTCTGGGGGAAAATTATTTTTCTCTTAGTTTCCTCTTGCCACTGTGAACTTTTCTAGACCTAGTTAAAAGCTCAGAACTAGCAAAAAGCCCTATGGCTCCACCACAACTGAAGAGGATGCTATTTTTGCCAGTGCTCATCAACTCGGTATTTGACTTCATTGGCCTCCCTGTGCATGGTAAAACCTTGGGGCAGTGGAGCAACAGTGTGAGATTGGACCATCGGTGTAGAAACTGAAGGTAAAATTAGTGATGCCTCCTTCTTCTTGTCCTGTAAGGGAATGCGGAGATGAGGTGCTCCTGGCAAGCTTCTTGTCATGAAGAAAAAAGATGAGGGTAAGAAAGGAGCTGTAACTGGAAGATGTGTGTGGTGAGTCATAAAAGCCTCTTGGGGATGCTTCTGAGGTAGAGCATCTCATGTGTCATCCTTCGCTGGTGGCTGTGGCTGAAGCAGGGAATCTGGTCCTGCAGGGATGCATAGCAGCTCGCAACTCACTAATTGGCTTTGAGATGAAGGGTGGCCTTTGGCATGCTGCAGCTCTCCCTCGTTTGCGTGGGTGTTAGCTTGGCAGTAACTTTAAACTACTTGCATACCCTAGACCTGCTCCTTGCCCTTCCCTTTCTCCCTCTAAAAAAGAATGTGTTTATTACCCCTTGGCATGCCCAGCGATGGCTTTGCTTCAACCGAGTTTGTGCCTTCTTTGGCTAGAGAAGTGCTCACTCCCACCCTCAAGATTTTAATTTGGAGCCCAACATGAGCCACTCACGTCTACCAGGTTTCACACTATCCTAGTACATCACATGGGAAATCTACATTAGCAGCAGGTAAACATTTACTGGACCCAGTTCAAAGGCTCTGAACGGTGACCGAGCCGGGGCTGCAGAAGGAAAACAGCCACAGTTCACAAAGCTGGTATCCCACCCACCTCACGGGGCAGGGGATGGACGGGCCACGCACTGGAACATATTTTCAGCAGTACAGGCCCAGGATAATTTATGAGAGCTTATAATGCTAACTACTAATGTTAAAAATGCTATATCCTGTGTAGAGGTGGGCAAAGTAATGAAGCATTAAGTCTGGCTGCAGCTGAAAACCCGGCTCTGTCTCGGCTCCGTGCCTGTGAATGAGTGAGAGTCAGGACAGAGCCAAAGCGATGAAAACTGTCTGGCATTGCTTCCTGGCGGTCACAGCGACCCGAGGTGCGTGCACATATGTATGTGTGTGCGTGTGCACGCACGCATGTGTGCCACATTATGTACTGTTCATGTTTTCATGCTGCACACTCAGATCCAAAGATCTGATGATGTTTTTGCCTCACGGGGCTAAGACAAATGTTTGGCTTGTCATAGCCTTAGCTATACCTTCAAACCTTTTGGCTTGTCTCAGAGTAATGCTTAGACATAATTGGAGACATCTTTCAGCAGGGCCTATCTCCGGGACTGCAAAACTTAACGAATCGTTCCTCCCCCCGAAAAGGTAAACTGCTGCTGAACTCTCAGCACTGTGTTCACCTGCTTGATGAAACATGTTTCGAATTACATAAGACTAAGTGATATTTAGTTTCCCAAGCAGCGGCGGTGAGAGATCTGCACCTAACAGGAGATTATCCCTGAGCCACATTTGTAGTTGAAGAAAGCCTAAAGTGCAAGCATTTGCATTAGATTTTGAACAGCTCAGAGGTGGGAACTAGCATTTCCACTAGCTTTTTATAAAACCTGAAGTGTTTTGCAAAACCTGGGACAAATATTAATTTCTTTTCCAATTCAAGCTAATCTCTAATATTTGGAAATGTAGAAAAAGACTTGTTGTTAATTCACATTCTTTGCAAGTTGAACTTTTCTAACATTGGGAATGGATGCGACCGAGTCTTGCACATGGATTACACATATTTTGAAATCAGACACATGCACTTATATTTTGAATTCACATACATCCATGTAAACCCAAACAATATTTTTTTTCACGCTGAGTGATAGTTGCTAGGTTGCGTATGCTTTCAATGCAAACAATAAGCAAATGGTCAAGTCATCCAAATCCCCAGCTCAAACCACTCATGAGTCCCTTTTTTTGACCTCAAGTACTTCTTGCTGACTGCCCGTGAGTCCCAGTCCTCATGCTAAACACCCAAGGGGCTCTCAATCATACTGATCTTTTTGTGTGCTTCTGCAGTCTTTCATCTGCAGAGGGAAGTGCCGATAATTGCACAACATGTGTTTTTCGACCTATTCTGGGGATGGTTTTTATGCACTGTAAAAACTATAGTCTCGATACATCTGGGCTTTGTTGAGACTTCGCGTCTTCAGGCTCTGGTGGGAAGTGGATACCGTCCTATGACTCAGGGAATCAGGAAACCTGTGTTCTCCGCCTCTCCGGGTTTGCGGGCTCACTGGGTGACCTTCAGCTGTCAGCTTACTTTTCGATGCTCCCATCTCTGCACTGGAGGGATGATAACTATTCCCACCTTTTCTGTGAAGCCAGATACTGGCATTAGATACTATCATCAGGGACCATATATCATGGCAATGATTATATAAAACTCTCCGCTTCCCAGCCATCCCCCCCACACACACACACATACGTGTGTCAACGCACACAAACCCCTCCCAATATGCTATATGCACACATATGCGTATCTTCCCTCTATGCATGCAAGCAGGCACAGTGCTCTGTGAGGCATTTCGAGTGCTGAGGAAAAGGCAGGCTGCACTGAAACAAATTTCAGCAGAAACACTAAACAGATTGAAGCTGAAATAAGGATTTCGCATGCCACATGCTCAGGAAAACATCTAGTTCGGTTTCTTACTGAGTACAACAGCAGAGCATTCCTAAGAAGACACTTTAAAAAGCTAAAATTCCTCCCCCCCCTTCTTCTTTCAAGGCATGGGAAAGCTTTACTTAGAAAACTAAGTTTCCCCTGTGCTTTAATTGGCTGAAAAACACGTGGATTTTTTCCTGATTTCCACTTCAACCTTTGTTTTGCCCTGCCTAAAGGTGTGCTAATGTTGTGGTCAAGACACTTGCCTAGTCCTGTCTTTGTATTGTGTTTACAGGCAAGATCTGTGAAACAAGGACTGGGGAACAGTCAACAAATTTTGTATGGCTTAGGAATTGTGAATTTCGCTTAAAAGTGGGGAGTTTTAAAAACAAAAATGTTAAGTTTGCAGTACTTTCCCCTGGCTTTTCATCTATTTGTTCTGAGGTGGGCTTCTGGGTCTTTAAAATTACCTGCCATGAAAGCTGGCAGGGGGTAAAAAGCCACGACTTGCCGTGTTGAGTGGCAAGAAAAATGCCATTATCAGGAGAGTCAGGATGAAATACAGGGTCGGAGTCACGACAACCCCTTCTCTCTCTCTTGCCCCGTTGATATCCCAGCTGCTTGGGAACAGTCGGAAGAGGGGCAAGGCTGAAAAGCTTGAGGAGAGCGAAACGCCAAAAGTGGGGTGCAGGTGTTAACTCGGCTGAAACGCTGCTGCAGCAGGCGCCACGGGCGGCAGAGTCCAAGCGATCCAGCGCTTGAGAGAGGTGCGCAGTGGCGGCTGAAGTTTGACTGAAATAACTCGGTGACCTGAGCAGGAGATGTTTTACCCGGTTCGATTTTGGTGTGTTGTTTTGGGGGTTCTTTTAAAATAGTGCAGGCTCACCCCTTCAAACAAACGGACGGCGAGACTACCCTCGTCTCGTGGGCCAGCTAAACCCGGCTGTTCGAAAGCTTTAAGCCTGCGTGGACTTCCACTCTGAGCCGCTGAGAAGACGCCGGAGCCCCCTTGCAGAAAGCCGGCATTTTTTCTGAGGGGGCGAGCTAGCCGTTACCGGGTGTTCGCCCGCCTCCCGCCCTACCCAGGCTCCGCCGCCCGCCCGGCTGCTGCTGACGGCAGGCCTGAGATTGGCCTGCCATCTATCGGCCCCGGCCCCGAAGAGCGGCCGCTCCCCGCCGGCGCTGCCGGGGCGAGGGCTGCCGGGACGCCGGGAGGCCTTGCCCTTCCCCCGGAGCGGTATCTGCGGCGGGCGGTGCGCTCCTCCCGGGGCCGCCTGGCCGCCATTTTACCCCCGTGCCCGCTTGCAGGGCGCTCGGCACCCAGGCTGGAGGGGCGGGAGGGCGCTGCCGTGGGCCTGCCCCTCCGGGCAGCGGGACCGGCTGCCGGGCCCTGCCGGGGGAAGGCTGGCGGGAGCTCAGCCCGGGTCTGCCCCCAGCACCGGTGCGCTGGGGTGGAACCATCGCCGGCAGAGGTGTGGGTCGGGACCCCTGAGCATGCTTCGATGCCCACTGAAAGGAGCGCCGAGCCATCGGCGGCTGTTGGAGCCCCCAGCCAATGTTCTTCTCACTAAGCCAGGCGTTAATGAAACTTCATTTATTTGGTGTTACAGTTGAAACTGTGTTGCCGTTCTGACTCCTTACACAATAGTTTTTTAGGCCAGCAACTGTGCACCAGTGTAAATATTACAACATCTTTTGGCCAGATTCAATAAGAAATGCCGCCTGTAACCACGCCTGGCTGTTCCTTGATTCTCGAGAAAAAAATATTGTCAGTGACTGTGTGTCATGGAATGGTTGTTTTGTTTTTCTGCAGTCCACTTTCATGGTAAGCCAAACATGTGTTTTCAAAGCCAGGATCTGTACTCTTAAAATTCATGTGACACGGAAGGCTGTGGGCATTATCTTCCTTACTGAACCAGCCTGTGGTACGCTGCGCAGTGCTCCCTACAGCACCGCACATAAATGCCTAGGACAGAGGGAGGCGGTTTGGTACCTTTGCTTGGGAAGTGCTATTTTAGCTTCTGGGACCCTCTTTCTGCACTGCAAGGTCTAGCCCCACGGCTCGCTCATCTTAACCTTAGCCCGCTCTTCGCAGCCTGGCCCCAGGACACAGCCCCTTCGCGTTGCCTGCTCCGAACCTGCTCCTGAAGTCTGGTGGTCCACAAAACATGGTTATACAGATTTACCTCTTAAATATTGGCCAAAAAATGACTGTCTTGCAGGTGCTCTGTGGGTTGATCTGAATTTTTTCTGTGCCTTTGTCTTTTTGGTTTTGCCGGTTGCCTTCTCCTCAGGTGGTGCGTATCTTATCCAGAGCACTCGCTGTTCTTCACCAGTGTGGCTGTGTACTACTTTATATCATTCCCCGTTTTGTAGATGCTGAGATGCAAGGAGTGTGATCCATCCAACCTGTGTAAACAGCTACTGTAGGGTAAATGGAAACACATTCCAGAAATGCATCTCTTTCTGGTTCTCTCTGGTTCTGCCTGTACTCCCAAATACAAGAGTCAGCGACCAGTCCTTGACCCACGGCCAGGTGGATCAGGCTGCTTGCTATCCACGCTGCTTAGGGCTAGCACTAACCAATTGCCTTTGAAATAGCTAGTTGGAATTATCCAAAATGGGCCAAGGAAATGAGCTTTAAGAAACGCATCTGAATTTAAGAGATGTGAAATGGTTAGCAGTCCAGCACCCCAGACTTGTACTCCTTATTTTAAGTAGCCTGGGCAAACCCTGTGGTGGCTATAAAGGGAGTCAAGGGAGAAAAGATTCAATGTAGATTTTGAAATTTGGTGATGTGACTCCCAGCCAAAGAATTTTTCAAAATCACACACTGAACAAATAGCGGTAACAGACTGGGAGCCTGGTCCACATGGCCTAGACTGGTACTCCTATCCCATAAGTACTGTCATGGGATAGTGGAGAAAAGTGAACATCTTATTGTAAGTCATTATGGGTAAGTCTCTGAGACCTTAATAAGAGAGTCTAAATTTGTCCTTAGTTTTCTTCACTTGGAACAGATCTATCACTGAAGTCTATAAAAGTCTTGGAACTAAACCCTGTGCTAAATGTAGCACCTCCAGAAATTATATTCAAATGCTCCTTTAGTTTGTTTGTCTTATGTGGGGGGAGAGAGAAAAGAATCATAGGTTATTTCCCCGTTCTCATTAATCACCTATACTCATCATCATTAAAACTTAAATATATTGTTTTTCCACATGTTTTTTTTTAAGATGAAGGGAGGGTTATGATGTTGTCTAAACCTTGATTCTTTGTTGTTGTTTCTGGTCTCATAAGACTGTTAAAAAGCATATTTAAAAAAAAAAAATGCTGGGGTAAAGTATGCCCCCACATTCTCTTTTGTGTCCTCCTTCCTCAGCAGACATGCCCAGAAAGGCAATTCCAGGAAAGCAAAAGGAGGGTACTTTTCTGTGAATACAGTAAGAGTGCTGTAATTAATGCAGCACCAAGTAAGTGACAGGTTAAGAAATAATTAATCTGTTAAAATCTTAAGTCTTCCTGAGATTATGAAGGATTAGTATATGCAAAACAAACTGGTTTTCTGCTGTTTCTAAGCAGGGCAAGGAAAAATATCAAGTTTGCAGTTCCTGACAGTTTTAAAACCCATGTGAAATAGAGTCTTCCATGTTATTCTTATAACTCTTCAATGTTAAATAGAACATAATTCTTTTTTTAAAAAAAAAGTTTATTTGATTCTTTGGTATTGTGATCTGTGAAATGAAGGCAATGCTGAACTATAGACCACTTACCTGAGTTTTGAAATTTTGTGTATGGCCAAAAATAGATTGCAAAGTGGAACAACACTGGCTGAAATGCAGGATTTAGGGTTAATAATACTTTTTCTTCTGTTTGTTCTTTTTTTTTAATGTGGTTTTGTTTGGTCAGGACCTACATCATTTTTTTCAAGACCTTCTCATGACCCAGAAATCCCCAAACACTGTTTCTAAAAGGAAACATGCACAGTGTTTCTGAAATATATAATTTCCTGAGACTTTCTTATTAGTTTTACCTCTGCTGGCCTCCACTTCCAGAAACTCAAAGTTCCTAGCAATGTCATCTGATGTGCCTGAAACCCTGCTGTGGTGAGTCAGCTCAGGGATCGCAGAGCTCAGAAGCCCAGGTTCCTCAGAAGCCTGGTTAGGGAACCAAGCAAGGCTGGTGGAACTACAGCCAGTTGGTACTTTCATCCATAAACTCTTGACCAGTGCTGAGTAAGACAAACAATAATTATCTAATAAAAACTTTAAGCCCCAGTCCATCCTGGAAAGATAAAGACCTGGATTCATTTTGCTTTTCTGTGAAGAAAACAGTGATATGTTTGGTCTGTTACAGACTTTATTAGAAGTTAGACTGGATCTTCAGAGCATACAATCTTTGATTTTATACAAAATTTCAGGCATAGCAAGAAAAAGAAACATGGGCTTTGGAGTTTGCTTTTAGTGTTTCCAGTGCAAGGAAATCCCTACTTAGTAACATACTGCCGTAAAAAAATATTTTGTGGGCTACAATAGTGCGAGCCTAATTTTACCTTCAAAACCAGACAGGAGGGAAAAGTGTTTTGGTACTCCTTTAAATACGAAGTCATTAAAGGCACTTTAGTGATCAGAGTTCAGTACAGAGTATGGACTGAGTACCTGACCGATGTCACCCAAGACTACCTCTCTAAGCACTCTGTACTGCACTAATTGATCTCTTAATTGGCTCAGTCAACACAGCAGTCTCCATCACACAACAAGCACTAATTGCTACAAGCTTGCTTCTGAAATGTTAAGTACGCTGAAGGCAAGGCATGTGTACAGGCTAGAATCGACTGTAGGGTGGTGCGGGGCCGAGCGAGCGTTTTTCCGCAGGGAGGCCCACCACTGAGGCTTGCAGGTGTTCCCTTGGGCTCCCAGGCTGATGAGGACCCTGCTGCTCCCCACAGGCAGCAGTGCTCTTTGCAGCCTAATATGTATATGCACGTGTGTATAAAATAGAAGTGGAGGGTCTTGTCCGAAAGCCAGAAACCATTTGTAAAGGATATTAGCAATCATTTGGACCTGCTTTCAAAGATAAAATTATAAACACAGAGGCAAACTTCTTCTCTGAGATCTATAACTGTAAAGGTGCCCTGAACCCAACCAAATGGATGTCTGCTTTCTGCAGGGCCCAGTTTAGAATATAACGAGCCAAAAATCTACTTTACAATCACTTAGTCTACATAATGTACCTGGAGACTGGATAATGATTTAAGTGAGGCAGTGTTATGGTATCTCTGCTCTGACAGATCTGAATATTAACAGGCAGGAATCTGTTACTCCCCTGGGGGCAAGATTCATTACCTCGGTAGGTGGATTAGTGGCAAGGTGCCTGACAAAGTGCCTCCAAGGGCTTGTCTACACAAGACAGTTGCACCCATTTAACTCAAGGTGTGATTTGAAACCAACTGAGTTAAACCCATGCAGAGACCTACAAACGCAATCTTATGTAGCATGTTAGCAGAAGGTAGCATAAGTTAACCAGGTAGGGAGCCAGACTCTTAGGAAAATGGGCAAAAAAAGAAATGGGTCTAAAGCCAATATCAGTTTTAATACAACCTATGGTACAGTCTCCTTACCAAGGCCCAAGGGCTGCTACACCGCTTTCAGTTGGGTGGTAAGGATGACAGAGACTCTTGTCTGCTCCTCATCCACCAGCTACGACAAATTTTTGTCCCTATCACCCGTAGAGGTAGTCCAAAGCAAGCAGCGGTAAGCAGAGGCAGCTGAAATTTCACCAAAAGTCAGCCAGAGATGAACAGGGTATTTCATGGGATGCAGAAACCTCCATGGAGAGGTACTGCTAGCTCTGGCGACATTTTCATAGGAAAGGTGAAAAAGAGAGACAGGAAGAGTAGTGCTCTCTTTTAGCCTAAAGACTTGCTGCTGTATTGGGGTAAAGGCATTTAAGACCTGGCCTCGTCTCTTTCTTAGTTATCTGTGATGAAAAATTGCTCTGACTCAAACACAGAGACTTCCATTTTGCAGAATTACATGGACTAATAAGTAGGTGTGCACAGTGGAAAGTCTAAAGTCTTGGCCCAGAAGGGATATTTTGACACATTCTGTTTTTATAAACATGTTCCAAAAATTTTATTTTCATTCCAGTATGAACTCAAAATACATGTTGAAATCTTAAAAACTGCCACAAAGCAAAGTTATTCCCTGAGGCCAGACTAAGTTTGGTCTTTAGTGCATATTACAGCTGGACAAAGATTTTACTCATTTTCTATCAATTTTGTGGATAAGATTTTCCTAAATTTAACAGACCACAGTAAGTATTAAATTGGTAATTTGGTAAGTCGGTTTCTGGAAATCAAGCTTCCAGCATTAGATCACTGACTCAGTGTGTTAGAATGAGGATTTAGCACTAATCAAGACTAATGACAAATGAAGGAAATGGAAAACGTTGGAAGCTGTATACAACCTAGTGGAAAGAGCAAACTGAGTCAAATAGGCAACAGTAAGACAGTTTTAATGTGCTTTTTATAGCAACCACTGAAATCACTAGAAGTTGTGTCAGAGTCGAGAAAAATGCAGAAGAGTCCTGCACTGTCTGTGTTGGCATAATACTCACGAGAGCGATTTCTAGCCCCTGTGGCTAGAGATAACACCTGTACCAACCCCTCCTGTGCAGGTAGGGCAGACGGTAAAGGTTATGAGCTTGCTCCCCGGTACCTACCTGCATGCCCCATACCTTTTGTTATTAGTGGGGCCACTGAAAGACTCAGTTTTTTCCCTCTTGACCCCAATACCAGTTCTCAGCCTGGTCAAACAAGCTTCTATGGGGCTGGGCACATGAGCCAGGATATGTACAAAAGCATCCTGAATACCATAGATTTTCTGCACGTGTGACTACACTGTGATCTAGTTACACTGAAAACACTCTTAGAACAAAAGGCAAATGTGATCATCCAAAACTGAACACATAATTGCAGATGTTTGTGAAAGGTGCAAGTGATGAAATGGAAGAAAAATCACTGTTGATCTATTTATGCTAAGGGTAAACCAGAAAGTTCTCTCTCCTTTTTTCTAGCCAATTTTCTGTTACTTGTCCTCATGCTCATTTGTCATGGACTTGATCTTTCTGTATAACTTGTTGCATCCTGTAGCAAAGAAAAAAAGCCAAATGAAAAATTCATGAAGAATAGCACAGAAATAGTTTGGATTGAAAACGGAATGCTTTAACCCAGAAGAAGAAAACATAAGACTTCTGCGATGTACTCCGTTTTCTGACAGGCAGGACACTACCTCTGGATGTTAACAAACCATGTTTCCATCCCACCTATGTCACCAGGTTTTTAACTTCATTTTTATCTCAGATCCAGACAATTTGCTCAGTGAGTAGAACATGGTGGACAGTCTGGTGGAGGGAATATGAGATGATTTCTTCAGCCACCCAGAAAGAGGCAGGTGGGGGTGAGAAAAACTAACACGAGAGAACCAGCACACAACCAGAAAGATGTCATGTGGGACTAAAAATGTTTCCAGGCATGTTTTATTCTTAAGACCATGTGAGCTTTAAGCATGTTACCTAGAGAGAAACTAGGAGTCCTGAAACCTGTTTCATGGCATTGTGCTTTGATGGAGTGCGTTGCATTAGTTGGAAAACAACACTTAAAAATATCTGTCTTTCAGACTCCTTTCTGTTTTATCATGTTCACATTACTAGCATTGGTGGTACATGTGTTTGACTAGCACAAGCTCAGGGATGTACCTGGAATAGAGAAGTCTTATGAAGGAAGAATACCAAAATTTTGTACCATCCATTTCCTCCACACAGTCTTCCAGAAGTGTATTGTATTATTTCAAACAGTTAAATGTCCCTTCTTTTGGGTTTTGATCCAATTAGCTTCTCAAAAGCATAGATTTTTTTTTTCCAAAATTTCAGGTATATTAATACTCTAGATAAAATGTACTCTAAATAAATACCAAACTCTCCATATTGTTAATTGCTGTTTCAGCTTCATCCAGTGTTGGAAAATCCCAGTCCCTCTGCCAGCTGTGACAAATTCTGCTAGATCAAGTGGCATTTGTTATCATGTTAAATTTCTCACTATCTCCACTTCCTAATTTTACATTAACCATATTGATTTTAGGCCTGATCCTTTTGATATTCCAGCTTTAGGGTCAAGTTTTACATATCTTTTCTGTGAAGGGAGCAAGGCATCTCAGCTCCATGGTGCAGATGCATTAGCACTTTTCTAGTGCAGTGGGTGGGACAGAGACCAGAAGAATACATTAAAGACAAAGAAGATGTGGAAATTCTCTTTAAAATAAGGACACAATGGCATCAGAGGATGAGGAATGATCAGAGGATGATCTACGTGTAGTCCAAAGACTCAGCTTTGAGGAACTATTTATCACTTCCAAGATTTTTATGGGAATAGGACTTTTCTTAGTGACCTGGGCACCTATAGTCTTTAAGTTCTGTACTAACTTAAACACCTACTGCCCTGAGATGAAGAGGATGAAAGTCTCTTGACAACTTCTTAAGGGAAACAAGAAAGACATAGATGTACAGGAGCGAGTCCAACAAAGGGCCACTGAAATGATTAAGATCTTGTAGCATGTGACATACAAGGGGAGGCTGAGTGAGCTAGGAATGTTCAGTCTAAAGTAGAGAAGGCTCAGGGGGTTCTTATCAATGTGTATAAATACCTGGCATTACTCCCCCTCTCATGGGTGGAGTAAAGAAGTCCCGTGACAGGACAAGAAGCAATGGGCAGAAGCTGAAATATGTAAAATTCCATGTAGACAAAACAAACTGAAAATATTACTGTGAGGCTGCCCAGAGAGGCTGTGGGGTCTCAATCCTTGGAGTAATTCAAACCCCACAAATAGGGTTTGGACTAAATGATCTCCAGAAGTCCCTTCTGATCAGCACTCAGTGCTTCTGTGATTCTTTGAAAACTAATTTGGAAGACAGTGGAAAAAAATGCACTCTGAGTAAACCAAGAGGTATGTGGTATCCTAAAGTCTTGATTTCACATTAGTTTCTTTTAAGATAAGGGATACGTGTGGTAGGTATAGTTTCTCTGATCTTTCACATCTGAAATGCTGCTTCGTGGAAAACCATTAGTTATTGTAGAAGCAACAAGAAGAGTCAGGGAAGAGCTATGGATCATGCTCAAAGAGGAACAGGAAGTATCAGAAAACATGCAGCTAAAAGTCAATTTGACAGTCATTATGCTCTTGACATGAGCATAGGCAGCACAGCTCATATGTGTAATGACATACTACCCCTCTCCCAGTACAAGACAATGCAATTAAAAATGCCATTCAAATGAGCATCCCAGAGGAGGTTATGTGGAAGTACTGCATCTATAGCGTAGGTGAGGGAGAGGGATGATACTACAGATATCCAATATCCATTAGGCATAATGTTAATTGTACTCTGGGTATTGGAAAGCATTAAAAGATTACAGAAGAATCTCAGCAAATGCCATTCTCAGGAATTTTAGCTATTATGCTCTAAAGAGCAGAATACTCTAAATGATGAAATACAGGCCCTGTTTTTTGAAAAAGCCAGACATGACTTCAAATTGAATGCCTGATGCTATGATTAGCATCTCTTCCTTTCCAAGATTTAAGCTGTAAACTTGTGAATTACTGAGAACTGTGAATAGCTTTTGTGGGGAGGTACCTGAAGAAGCACCACTGTGTTTCCAGTCTCTCAGGTGTCAGCCTGAACAGTTAGTGTATTAGGCAAGGCATGGTGTTTGCATGATCTTCTTGCTCTAGGGTGCCATTGCAACATAGCACCATTTTTACCTACTCCCATGGAGAGTGGGAAGGTACCTGGGACCAGGCTGATACTCAGGCCCACTGACTAGGACTCATTTCTTGTCACGTTGCTTACATTATTCAATATCAGTAAGAAATTCAATCCTATGTTGCCATGGAATAGCACAGTAGCCCTATCTTCTGCTCCACCAGACTCCCAGGACTGCATCTTTGTTTCTTTGCAGTTCCTCAACATCACGCACCAAGCACAGCTTGTGCACTTGCTTACCCCTTGCCTTCAGCACACAGAATCCTGGAGAGACACAGCCAGGAGGTGCTTACCTTTGCCTGGCTACAGCCTGCTCCCCAGTGCAGTGGATGGTGTGACATGACACAGTTTAATCTGACATGATGTAGGCATGGTGTATAGCATTTCCAAACTGGAGAGACCACTTCTTGCCTTTATACCAGTGGATTTCATTCTCCTTAAAGGGAGCATATAAATACTGCAGTTATAGAGCTAATCACTCAGAGAATAAGAATCATGGTTAAATAAGGGCCTGGCATAAAACCCTTGGATCTGCCCCTGCTCACTATGGAACATAAGGTGAAAACATCTCCACAGCTACAGCTGCAGTCTGTACCTCTGCCTTACCCACACCATCCCACACCCATCCCGTTTCTTCCTCTCAGGACCTACAGGTGAGAATATTTACCACTGTTCTCAATGCAGACAGCATACACTTGAAAGAATTGTCCCAGGAAATTGCCCTGAAGAGATTTTTACAGAACTTTTCTCTTTCTTCTGGGATTCTGCATGGCGGTGTTAGGGCTTGTACCAACTCCTCTATGGTAATGCCTTCCAGAGTGGCATGTACCTTTGCTAAGGTCAGTGAAACCGTCAAAGGCAATAGAGTTAAACCAATTAAAATCTACAGTTTTATCCTGCAAGTCAGATGCATTTTTTCATAAACCTAGAAACAGTAGACCTGCTGTTTCATTTAAGTGACACTACTGTTGCATTTGTTCTGTGCTAATCCATACTGTTTTCACAATTTATCTGACACGGTCAGGTGCTGTTGACTAAGGTGTTCCTAATGCTATTTTAGTTTTGGGGTTTGGTCATCCTATTCTTCTGGAATAGAAGAGTACGGGGGGGATATCATTCCATAAAGGTTAGTAAGTTTGGTTTCATAACTCTAAAAGGTCAAATTGTAATAATAAGTAGGATTTTATGCTAATCCTTCCTTATCTGAAGACACCCACTGAGTCCTGAGAAGAACTGATCCAAAGACTGTGATAAGAGTGAAGTCCTACCACTGCATGTTTTGAAACGTATCTCAAAAATACCACATATTTAAAAGAGACTGTTGTCTCTACACTACACTTCAATTATTCATGGTAAATCAATCCTTGAAATATCTGTAATGATTCCACGTTAGAGACTCTGGACAATTTAGAAATTATTTTTAGGCAAAATGTGCAGCAAAATTCTTTCAAACTAATTGCAAAATGTAGTTGTGATTGGCCTGATTTGAACCTAATCTGAGCACTTGCCTGGACTGCTTATCTGCATTAGCTAAAAGGCTAAGAGAAGACAGGGACAGTTTTTGTTCCGTAATCTACTTCATTCTGGGCCCCTTCTCAGCTGTATTACAGTGGTAGGACTCAAGAGTGAGACTACACAAAATGAGCTGGTGCCTGTCTTCTCAACAATGTGGTCAAAGTTCAGTTTGGTCCACGCTGTTAAAGGAAGAGGTCAGGGTAAGAACTGACATGGGAACAAGAATGAAGGGGACGAAGATGTTGGGAGTCCAGGTTTTTGCTCCAGCTGCCAGTGGAGGAGTAGGAAGAGCAAGGCTACAAATAATGTTGACAGAAGATGCTCTGTCCCCTCTTTTCTAGATCTCTGGCTTAGACACAGTAGGGCAGCAAGATGGTGGCTTTTCTGCATACCCCAGCAGACAGCAATTCTAGGAGGTTGCCTCATTTGCCTATGTACCACACAGGTGTAAATCCAGTCTGGGCTCAGAAGACAATCCCTCCAACGTCAGCCAAAAGATACCCTGTCTAGTTTTGCACAGCTCAGGTCCATAAATGTGTAATTGACTGGTGGCTATTAATTCTGTGGTACTGAGTCTGAGTATGAGGTACAGACTTAGCAGGGAGGTCCAAACCATCTGGAATGAGTTGCGTGATTTGATCAAGATGACAATAAACATCCAAGAGCTCCTGTGAAGGAAGTAATTTGAAAATCTCTCCCATCTCTAAAGCATAGTGTTAGCTTTTAGGCAGAGCCTTCAATGAATATGATAGTAATTGGTGAAATGGAATTGCTCAAAGGAGATTACAACCTCAGTAAAGCAAGGAGACATGATGGTAGCTGTAAAACAAATGTTAACATCCACTTACAAATTATATAAAGGAAAAGAAGCTGGATAAGCTGCATCAGCATTGTTGGCAGATGTTTATCCAACATGTTCTTAAAGATTTTCAGTGACGAAGACTACATCTTACCTCAGAAATTTATTCAAGGTCTTCAGCAACCTAAGTGTGAGAAAATTTCTGTAACGTTTCTCCTTTATTTTATTTGCTGCAAGAACCCTTCAGTCTTACCTAATATCCTTCTCAATCAGCGATGGCTTCAGCACAAAAGCATAGAGAGTGATGCCTGAGATCTAACCGTCCAACTCAGACAGCGCTTAGTCTCCAGAAGAGTCAACTACTTCTAAAGATCGTTTCTGCAGTAGGCAACTACTAGATAACCTACAGCAGGTAAAGTTTCTTCTTAAATTATGTCTGTTAGAAGATGCTTGTTCACCTAAGGTGTAAGCTATATGGGGTAAAATGAAAAAAAA